>CAJUYH010001717.1:12169-46230 GCA_910591685.1 Galerucella tenella
TTTCATATTTCTAATAAAATTTTCGTTATGTGAACTTAAACGTGAGGACGTAGGGAAACAAAAAAATATACAAAGCATAATTGTGCAAGGTCGAATTTGGTAGATGCCCCTTAAGCCCGAATCACCAACCATTTCATGAAGTTGGGTAAAACCTAAATTAGTTTATAAATAGTGTTTCAACAAATCAATTGTTTCAACCCCTACTACGTGAAATCTTTCACAAATAACATTTGCATCGTCTGGAGTAAATTATAATTTAAAATATGTATTATCTGCGAACTGCATCCTTTAGACTAGTTTAGTTTAGTTAACTACGCATATAATATTTCTGTGATACGTTTTAAGTTTATTTTGTATTATTTAATTTTATTGAAAGTAAACGTATTTTTTTGTCTTCATTTACTGTTTTTAAGCGAAAATAATCCTCAATGGAGTGTTAAACCGATATCCGGGTTTTGTTACTTGATTAAAGTAATACGTCAATGATATTAGAATTAAAAATTGCAATTGAAAAAATTAATTTAATTGATTTTAATCCGATTATTTTAGGAGAATTAAGAATTCCTACATATTTGCAATTTTCATTACAAATCGTCATATAACTAAAAATGAAGCTAGCCACTTTCTGATTAGAGGTTTTATGAACTAACTAGTCACAAAAAGGCTATTAGAATTTGAAGTATGAGGAACTGTTTTCAATGTCTGTCAAAGTTCATTATACCTACTTATGTTTTTGTTAACAGATTACACTATCTTGTTGATTTAATATTATAAATCAAATAAAAGCATTGTGTTAATATTTTTTTATTGTGCTACTATTTATTGTGTTAAAAAATTTATAGTCCTTTCCATGAAATTAACCATTATTTTGTAGAATTACAAACAGACTTTGTGAAATATTTAACTATAGGTATTTGTAAATTTTTTGTTACATTCAATGTTAGAATTTTAGAATAATGTGAAAAACCACTTAGATCCTGTGTCATTCAATATAACATGAGAATAGGTACCAATAGCTACTACTTATTTTTCACAAGTACCTAATCACGATTTTAAAACAGAAGTCGACAAAATTGTTATCCTATTTCAAACGTTATGTAGCTAACTTCTTTTTTACATAATGTACGTCACAGCATAACTGGCCAACTATTTGAATAAGTAATTCGAAAGTTGAATTGAAATATTACAAATAATTGACTCCCCACTTTGCTTTAGTCCACAACTAACTATTAACATTGGGAGAAGTTCATATTTTTGTTTAGTTTAACAACTCATTACCTAACCTCATTACCTCATTATCTAACCGTAACTGTCAAAAAGTTATTGAATATCGTAACTTATATCTCGTGACTATACTGAAAAGTTATGAATTTATATTTTTCATGTAAATATTTATACAGTGTGGAAACCACTTATGGAATAAAATTCTTTATGTCATTATTTTAGAAAATTATAAAAAATGCCGAGACACGTCAACTTTTGAATAGAGTTGTGCGTTATGTAAACATAAATGTAGAGGGTGATTCACGCAAGTATGCCATAGTCGGAGTTTTTTTTTTAATGAAACACCCTGTATATTTGCATATTTTTGAAATCCTCTTAATGAACCGATTCCAACAAACTAAATAATGTAAGGTCAATTATGAATTATACAGGGTGAAATTTTTATTTTTACAGTTATTAAACACATACATAAAATGTATTTGCATACCTGATGTATTTGATTATAATACATTAAAATAAATGCTCAAAATGTTCTCCACCTAGTTGTTGGCAATAGCACAGTCTCCTATAGAACTCCTCCTTAACTTTGCTTAAAGTTTGAGGTGAAATATTCCGTATTTCTGTAGTTATCCTGTCTTTGAGGTCTACAATGATAGTTGGTTGTGTTGCATATACTTTGTTCTTGAGATAACCCCACAGAAAAAAATCTAACGGCATAAGGTCTGGCGATCTAGCTGGCCACTCAATAGTCCCTCTTCGTCCAATCCATTTATTGGGGAAGATTTCATCTAAATAAGTTCTTACCATTAAAGCATAATGGGGTGTTGCCCCGTCTTGCTGAAACCAAACATTTTCATTCGGTACCTAAGCTAGGATATTGCGTTGGGATATAAGTTTGCCAACGCAGGAATAACTTCATTTTTGAACATATTTGAATATTTTTCAGCTGTCAAATTTCCATCTATAAATATAGGACCAATAATATGGTCGCCTATGATACCGGCCCAAACGTTCACCTTTTGAGGGTACTGAGTATGTGTCTCACGCATCCAATTAGGATTCTCTGCCGACCAATATCTACAGTTCTGTCGGTTTACCTCTCCATTCAATGTGAATGTTGAGTCGTCAGAAAAAATGGTGGTACCAAGAGCTATCTCATTTCTGTTCAGCTTATTCATCAATCTTTCGGAGAAATCCATTCTACGATCTGGATCGTCTTCTGTTAACTCCTGCACAAAAGTTGATTTGTAGGGATGAAGTTTTTCTTTATGAAGACATTTTAGAACAGTTGTTGTATGACTAACATTATTTTCACGGGCAATTTGACGTGTACTTGAAGTTGGATTCTCTTCGACACTTAACAAAATATCCACTTTCACATCATCTTCAACGAGGTGTGGTTTCCTTTTCAATGGTTTGACATATCCAAGTTCTATGAATTGTGCATGAATTTTAGACACAGTACTTTGTGAAATATTAGGCAATTCGGGATACCTGTGATTAAATAAGTTTGCCACTTCAACTTGACATCCCCGTACCTGATCATCATTAAAATCTCAATTCGGTGAGTCTCATATTTCATTGTTATGTCGACAAGGAAAGAGTGTTTGACAAAGATTTCACTTTTTCAGTATAAACTGTTAACACATCAACAACTGACAGTATAGAAAACAATCCACATTATTTACCGATTTTGTCTAATTATTGGCGTTTTTAGGCTATTTTTAGGTATTTGTGATAAAATTCATGTGCGTAGCAGGTTTTGGTTTCATTAAAAAAACAACACCGACTATGGCATACTTGCGTGAATCACCCTGTACATTTAAATTTATGTTTACATAACGCACAACTCAATTCAAAAGTTGACGTGTCTCGGCATTTTTTATAATTTTCTAAAATAATGACATAAAGAATTTTATTTCATAAGTGCTTTCCACACTGTATAAACACTCTTGTCTGAATAATTGAACACTTACTTACCAATTTAGTGACACCCAAAACTTCAATTGTAGATCTATGTTCATCCTATAAAAAATTATGTTTAGTTATAGCCTATACCTTTGAACTAATTTGATGTGGGACAAAAAAATCCTGACTTTCACCCTGATAAATAAAGCTGGAAACACATTGGCTGGGAAATTCGCAGCTACAAATTGCAAGCTACACATTTTCTTAAGAGCAGTGTATTGCAACAAGAGACGACGCCAAAGGCAAGAACAGCATTCTTAGAATATACATGTTTGTCACTTCCATTCGCTTAGTAATAAATTTAAGCGGGAGACTTCGGTCCAATCTGCCAGCCCAAAAATTTTCTACCACTGTAAAAGTGAAATTTCAGAACGAATTTGTCATGTTCGGGTTCGCGTTATTTATAAATATTCGTGAACTGCCACTGGGCTCATGTAGTAGGATGCGAATATCGATTCAAATATTCATATTTGGATCCAATTACCTGATTTGAAGTGCCGAGGCTCAGTTTACGGATATTTATAAGTAACCTGAAATTTAACATGGTATTATAATTTTAATATGTCCATAAATATTGACACGGATCAGGCACTGGTTATTGTATAGATGTGTTTTGTTCCAGCAGTCTGGTGCGTTTCCTGTTGGTTTTTTTTGTGGCACGCTGCTTCAAAACGATGCATTGGTGCAGCCGATGCGCTTTCAGCTTAAGATTTAATCGAAAAGTTTTAAAAATGACTTACCATGAAAACCCATTAATACTCACCAGCGTAACGTAATTTAAAGTCAAGGCCATCGAAATATTTGTAATTATTGACACGTCTTTGACGGGCCTAACATAAGGGTCGTAGTGATAAAGTAAATCTTTTCGCAGTTTCTCAAGATATGTTAGAGGTTTTTCTATTTCCTAAAATTTCACATTATTCAAGAAATATAGATCCAATCAATTTAGAGTTTTATTTTTGTAAGCTTTTTGGAAATCAAACTACAATATTTTTTATATTATAATTCACGTTTCGGTAGCGTTCCAACTACCGTTATTGAGAATAATTAAGTTCTTAATTTAATTTCAATTAAAAATATTGTGATTTAATTTAACAAAAAGAATAATGAATTAGGAACATACAAAAGATAAAATTAGAGTTTATCGAGGAATTAATTTTAAACGGACAAGAACTAATTTGAATACCTATATTTGGCCTTGAATGTATGTAATCTGAGGAAAACATAACTTTCGCCAAAAAAGCCGTTAAATTTTTGCATTTTTCAAAGTGCAACTTTTATTACATCGCGTCACAATTTGTCGTTCATCTATCGCATGTCGCGTTACAGAAGGCGGGGAGTAGGGGTGAAGTCAAAAGTGCAAGGCGGAGGCCATGGCTTGAATCATAGATGACCTACTCACAGATGGACATCTGACCCATGACGCTTCATATGGCGAATTAATTGTACGAGTTACGCCACCTTGAGAGGCTGAGCAGTAACTCCAACACGTTTGACAGCTGACAGCCGAAAAGAATATTCCAGTATTTTTACAGTTTTTGTCGGCATATTCAAAATTACTGTAATTTTACTTTTGTCGCAAAATGCCACTTATGGTGGTGGTGGATACAGGGTGTTTCATTGGGAAAGGGCCTAACTTCAACTGTAGATGGGGATCACGTTGATGCTTCCAAAAACCTATATTCAATGTGTCTTCTGCACTTTATAACTGAGATACGAGGTGTTTCATAAATGTATCCTATTTCTTAGGAACCTTATAACTTCCGAGCTACCCTGTAGACTATTTTGAAATTTGGTACACGTAATAACCATCACCTATAAACTTCATCCGGTTTAACAAAAAGTTTCAAAACTCGTCTTTCCTAAAAACACCCTGTATAAAGGGTATATTTTTTATTTTTCCGCAGACAATTTCACTACCAAAAATGTACCGTCAAAGTTATAATTTATGCATGTTTTGTCGATTAACAATGGTATCGAAGAGGTATTTTTTTTATTTTTTAGTTTGAAATGAAATCTATTGCATCTAGAGAAGCATCCTAAAAATTCATTTGAGTTTGTATGTTTACAAGTACAGACCACTAAAAAATGTGATTACCAGGTCCGTACTTAAGACATTCTCATTCAATATGCTTCGAATATTTCGAACACCCTGTTTAAGGATTGATTCTGGAGACTATGCACTTGTACATTCAGAATAACAAGAGTAAAATACGAGAAATGAATCTATACTTCAAAAAACGGAGAGATTTTTATTAATTTCATTAATTGACATGAAAAGAAAATAAGAAATTTTACAACATTGTCCAAACAAAGCAAATCTAACCTACAAAAATTGCTCACAATGACCTCCATTCTGCTCTATGCACTTTCTTGCCCTCTTTGTAATATTACGAACGGACCTTCTGTTCACCTTTGGATTATTTCTAATCCTTATACAGGGTGTTCGAAATATTCGATGAGTATGTCAAGTACGGGCCCGTAATCACATTTTTCAGTGTTCTGTACTCGTAAACATACAAGCTCAATTAAATTTCTACGTTGTTTCTCTAGATGCATTGATTAGATTTCATTTCAAGCTAAAAAATAAAAAAAAATCCTCTCCAATACCATTGTTAACCCCCAAAACGTGCATAAATTATAACTTTGACGGTACATATTTGGTAGTAAAATCGCCTGCGGAAAAATATAAAGGAAATGAGTAGATTCAATTTTTTATATTTTTCCCAATTATAAAAAGCAATTTTAAGAAAATCTATATACAGGGATGCAAAAAATGGAAGAAATTGAGCTAAATAACAAAGACAATTCTAAGCTATTTACAAATATAAAAAGTAGAAGGAAAACAGCCAATGTAGCAAAAATAGAATTGGAAAAATGGGAGAGTCATTTCAAAAACTTACTGACTGCAGAGCACCAGACTATTTGCATCGAAAATAAAGAAGACATGGAGCTGGAGGAGGAAGATGTAGATGAAGAGCCACGATATGAGGAATTCAACGAAGCAATAGAAAAGTTAAAAGATAATAAAGCGGCTGGAGTCGATGAAATTAATGGGGAATTAATTAAAAAAGGAGGAACCATGCTCAAAGAAATTTTATTCAAATTAGTCAACGAAATTTGGAAAGAAGAGAAGATGCCAGCAGAATGGAAAACAGGAGTAATTATACCGATACATAAGAAAGGGAACACGCTGGAATGTTCCAACTACAGAGGAATAACACTATTAAACTCTGCCTATAAAATTTTCACAATTTTAAACGAAAGACTAAGAGACAAGATAGATGGAAAAATAGGTGATTATCAATATGGATTCAGGAAAGGAAAGTCAACTATGGACCCAATTCACATAATGACACAAATTATTGAAAAAAGTTATGAATTTAACATTGATCAGAATATACTATTTATAGACTTTAAACAGGCTTTCGATAGTATAAACAGGGAGACTCTTAAAGAAGATTTGAAAAACATTGGGGTATCGAGTAAAATGAGAAGACTAATTAATATGACTATGGAACGATCGACAGCAAGAGTGAGTACAGAAAAAGGACAAACAAAAGAATTTGAATTTAATAGCGGGGTGAGGCAAGGAGATACAATGTCTACAACGCTTTTTAATATTGCATTGGATGGTGTCGTTAAAGCTGTTGGTTTAAGAGGTACCATAATAACAAAATTGACACAAATCTTAGCGTATGCAGATGACATAGCTATAATATCAAGAAATCTGAAAGAACTTAAAGAAATATCTATAAAACTGATGATAGAAGCTGAAATGAGAGGACTGAAGGTAAATCAAGAAAAAACTAAAGCAATGTTCATATCCAGAAATAGATTCCAACAGCAGTCAATTAAGATAAGAGAATACGAATACGAAGTAGTGCCCAGTTTCAAGTATTTAGGAATCTACTTAAAAGGCGATAACGATAGAACATCAGAAATAGATCAGCGGATACAAGCTGGACATAGAGCTTTCTTCAAATACAGACGATATCTTCAAAATAAGAAAATTAGTGAAAACACAAAAATTAAAATATACAAGGCAGCGATCCGACCAGTGGTGACCTATGGCGCTGAAATAGCGAATCTGACAAAAAAACAGGAAAATAAATTAAGGATATTCGAGAGAAAAATTATGAGGAAAATCTTTGGACTAGTTAAAACGGGAGAAGGAGAATACAGAAGACAAATGAATTATGAAATTGTACAAAAAAATAATGGGGAAGACATTGTAAAATATATAAAAGCACGCAGACTGGGATGGTTCGGACACATTTACAGAAAAAGTAGAGATGAAACACTGAGAAAAATAACAGAATGGACACCAGTTGGAGACAGAGCTAGGGGAAGACCTAAAACAAGATGGGAAGACCAAGTAAACGCGGATTTAAATATCATGAATGTAAAGGAAGCGAAACATAAAGTAAAAGATAGACAGTTCTGGCGTAAAATCGTAGAAAAAACTAAGTCACATCACAATATCTAGGAATAGGAAAAAAAATTCTACAATGGACTGATCCCCCATGTTAAATAGATCGACAAGACACCCACTTGTGGGTGTGACTACAATTCCCATGGGAATGTATAGTCATATATATATATATATACAGGGTGTTGTTTTTTAGACGAGTTTTGAAATTTTTTGTTAAGCCGGACCTGCATTATCTTTTTGGAGATACTTTTGATGGAGTTTTTAGGTAATGGTTATTACGTGTACCAAATTTCAAAATAATCTACAGGGTAACTCGGAAGTTATGAGGTTCGAAAGAAATAGGATACATTTATAAAACACCCTGTATCTCGGTTATAAAGTGCAGAAGACACATTGAATATAGGTTTTTGGAAGCACCAACGTGATCCCCATCTACGATTCAATTTAGGCCCTTTCCCAATGAAACACCCTGAATTTAATTTAAACTATTTATAGTAACTCATTATTTTTTGATTGATATGACAATGAAAACAATCAAATAGTTAAATTAAATGAAATGTTTTTTATAAAAATACTTACTTTTGTTTCCTTTTTAAAGTCACAATCAAAGTACCATTTTGCTTCAATTCCAGACCAAGTACTAAAACTTATTACTTTCAATGGAAGTGGATCTGGGTCTGTCCAAGATATAAATGGTAGTATTTCTCCTTCTTTTCCAACAGCAATGTCACCATCTAAACAATATAAACATATAACCACAAGACCTTATGAAATATCCAAAATTGGTTGTTGATGAATATCTGATTTACCTTTAGTAATGTGTAACCAAAATGGTTGAGGATCTAACCCGTTAAGCAATCCTTTTATTCTGACCGAAGCTTTAACTTCAGATTTCTGTTTTCTTCTTATATCACAAAAAGTATTTCCACCAGCACCAATAACAATTTCATAAGCAGGATCACTTTTTTTCACATTCTCCGATGGAGCTAGGAGAATGTGGGCGTCACTAGTAGCCAATACGGAAAAATGAAAATCCAAAAGCAATGTATCGTTAGCACCAGGACTGTTTGTTATAGAATAAAAGTCCTTGTAGACGCTTCCTGATCGAGAATAATGAGTTTTACATTTTTTGAGATCTAAAAAGAGAGAAAAATTAAATTACATCGATGAATAGTATTTTCATGTGTGGGGTGTATGTTTGTAAGTGGGGTTATATTCACACCTAAAAGATCTATTGTGACCCTTCTACTTAGGTATGTTAACAGAACACCGTAAGCGTAGTAGACACGCAAAGCTATAACGGGGTTAACAGACGAAGCCATGTGTATATTCTGTTACCCAGAAAAGGAAACTGCAGAGTATATCCCATGCCAGTGCGACTGCTTGGCGAATGTGCGGCTTCTTGTGCTAGGCGATGAGAAGTCACTGGAATTACATGAAAGATTCAGTCTCAAGGCTGAAAGGAAGTGATTATCAAAAAGATCCAGGAAATATATAGATAGGAAGCCGCTAAAAGGAAGACAAGAGAGGATAGTATGATGGACGGAGCCATAAAAAACAAAGAGACAACAATGAGCAGGTCAACACTCGTCATCAACCGTATCGTCCACCGTTGGAGCTCTATCCGGAAGGACAAACAAGGACCAGGAACTCAGCTAAGATTTATAACCATCTGAGATAGCGGAAAAGTACATATACAGCCCAATAGAAAATAAGAAAAGAAGGATCGTCATTCAAAGGCCGGAGTTCAGATTTTGCAACCAAACCAACTTTAGCCCATCTACTCTGTGGAGTTAGAGTTACAAAAAAAGTAAATAAGAAAGATTCAACGAATAAAATGGGGGACACGCAGTGCTACAACTATGTCAAATGCGGAGGACCTCACCCTTCCAACAAGTGCTCAAGACCGAAGGACAAACCAGTCACCAGCGCGCACTACCAGAGCGACTACCACCCCGACAAGCTAAGGATTCTTGATTAGGTGTCAGTAATGTTAGCTTAGCTAATGGCCTTAAGTCGGCAAGTAGAGAACTCAATAAAAGAAGAGCACCAGCCTAGGCAAAAACCTGGCACATTTTTTTATTCTGTTATTTAACATCGGACTATTTCTGCAACTGAGGCTAATTACCGACGCCGGGAGCACTCCACCCCTAACCGGAAATTTTGGCGAACTCACTAGTGTTCCAACCAGTGGTAGCGTTATTTAACGAGCCCAACATCCATGGACTCGAAACCTCGGTTTTACGTCTCCTCCGAAAGACGGCATATCTACATTATACCTCGAGCTCATTGGTATAATGCCTGCGAGCTATGATATGCTAGTCCGCTGCAGGCTGTTCGATATGTTCGATATGTTCGATACTCCTTGACTGTAATTAAAGTATCAAACGCGTTCCACTACAGTGCTGAGTCGTCGCCCTACATTTTTGTAATATTTATGTTTATTTAGTGTAGTGATACACCTTTCAGAGGTATGCAGTAAATGCACGTACTTATGCTCTATTCCAAAGGTACTTTTACTGAAGATACCTGAGCATCAGCCATTGGATTGGAAACCTCAACCAGCCTGCACCTTACCGATCGAGGTAAGGCGCTGCTTGGGAAACACAAATTACCTCAACCACTCGGCTAGAAAGTTGCAGCTTCTTAAAAACTCAAACGACAAAGCAGAGTCGCAGAAACTTACAGGATGTCTGGCGACCACCTGGTATAAATTATAGTAAATTATAGCCTTACTGCGTGGTACGGAGAGGCAATGCCGTCAGATCAAGTAAAAATTCACCCAAGGCACCGGTCAAAACCCCGATTCACTTTGGGGGAGGAAGGGATCGATCAGGGAGAAGCCTTACACTTCAAGTGGATATGGAAGGTTAAGGTTTCTATTGGGATTATGTCATATTCAAATACTATATAATATAATTTATGTACTTGAATCAATGAAAATAGTCGTGATAAAAGCTCATTTATCACCGTGCGTAATCTTTCTTACTATTAAATAATCATCCTTACCTATTTCAGTGTTGTTGTAAATCTCAGCATGAACAAATACACAAAAATACAGTATAAAATATTTTTTGAACATATTGCCAGTTATAATTAGTTGCAACTGAGAGACAATAAAAAAACAATGTTTCCTATCAAAGTATTATTTCCTGTACAATATCGGAATTATCTTATAACGCCAGCAAAAAAAATACAGTTATATTTATGGGCCAAGTTCTTTTATTTATATTTAAAATGACCTTAAATACCATCGGAAGCTTAATAATAAATCTACAAATGAAACGACAACCGCATTTTATTTATTCGCAACAGTGAAATGTGAACATACTTTAAAATACAAGTTTTGCATTTTTATCAATGTTTCACTTTTTCACTTTAGAGAAAGATGAATTTATAACGTCAAAGTCAAAACGTGGAAAATTATTTTTATGTGCAGGACATTTAACGCGGTCGGCCGACATCCTAGGATCGGCCCTATAAACACTATTTTAAAATGACAAGATTCAGATGGATTCAGAAACGAAAAACTTCAAATGAGAGATGTTGAAGATATTAGAAAAGACACCATGAGAATGAGTCTGGGATATACGATAAGAATAATAATACGATAATACGGTAATCGATGATTTTGTAACTGCTTGCTTTCCAAAAAACTGGCCAGAACCACCTTGACCTTATTTGGATCACGTTCACTTGGAACTTTCCCACTATCGTGATGTTTGTTGATATTTTTTGGTGACGGCCATAATGAATTTGATTTTTCTATGATGTAATGTGTTCTAGTAAATCTAGTATATCTTCTCATCCCTACAATCACCCTCCATCCGACAGTTCACCCTTGTACCTTTTCTTTCCGTAGTGCGTACCTCCTTAACCCCCTCCATTTCCTCTCTTTTTTCAACTAGCATCGGGTACCTATCCCTAAACATCTTCTGTATCCCCTTCTCCATTCCACTGTCTTCCCTAGTCACCCATAGCACTTTTATCTTTTCATCCCCTAACATTGGATTTCCCACCTTCACCTCTATCCCCTCCCTCTTTTCATCTTCCCAGTCCTTATCTCTAATCTTCTTCCATCCATCCCAGTCTCTTTTCCCCTCCTCCCATTGTGTTTGCATTCTCTCCTTCCTACCTTCCTCTCTCCTCAACCTCTCTAATTCCCTGACCCGCTCATCAGCCACCGACTTCTGCTCTCCCAGCCTTTTCACCCTCTTCTCCAGTCACCTTACCATGTCCTTCAATCTCTCTACACTCTCTCTCTCTTCCTTTTTTCCAATCTTCACTTCCTCCCTTCCTTTCTCCTTTTGTTTCCTCTTCTGCTCCTTATTCTCCAGAGGCGATACCTCCTTCCTTTTCACCCCAGTATCGCTCCACTCACTTGTCTCTTCCGCCTTATCAGGTGTTCGTTTCACCAGCCTCGATTTACCAAAAATTCCATTTCCTTCTCTCTCTTCCTCCAGTGCTACCTGTTCCGCTTTCCTTGCATACTCCATACTACATCCCACGAGTAGCTAGGGAATTGAATGTCCACCACCACAGAGCACCGCTTGTAGTAGTAAGGCTGGGTACTCCGGGAGGTCACCAGGTATCCCGGAGGCACCATTACTGACTGACTTTCGCGCAGCCATACATCCATTGTCACGGTTGCTAACAACGTAGATTACGGATTGTTTTATCGAGGTTTACTCCTCTAGGCTTTTTGTCACGGTTGCCTCCGGACGCAGTGGCCTCCGCTGCCTACAATTACACAACATAGCTGCCTCAGCTATGCTGCTGGTTTTTTATCGAGGTTTACTACTCTATTCCCTTTGATCCGCGAGCAACTATTCGGGTTCCCATACTGGAGCCTTATTTATTGCTTATCCCGAGGGTTGGTCGGTCATGAGGCACTTACGTTAACGTTAACGTTAAGTTAACTTTTAGTTATATGTTAAAATAGTTTTATAATACCCACCCTTATATGAAGATCCCAAACAGACAAACCTATAGAATTGAAAGTTTATAGGATGGCCTTAAATAAGAAAATTTGGCTTCAAGCACATCCACCTGAAGCGCAAGTTGCATTTGAGTTGTAGAAACAGGCCTAGTAGCCTGAAAAAAAGAAAAAAATTAGAAATCTCCAGATTTGGGAATTTAAATTGTTCATCCAAGTTGTTCTTACCATTGACTCTTGTTTAGATGTCAATGATTGTCATACAAGATACTGTTTATTATTAGTGTTTAAATAAGGGAATGTTAGGGCCGTTTGTGCCATTTTCTCATTAAACACTGATTGATTGGTGATTATTTGTTTGGTTCGGCATTATTATTCAGAGGCTTAGAATTCTCAGCACCTCAGCCTTGCCTTTAGGCTTTTTGTGCTCTTGGTTGTGCCGTATATAAGAAGAGATCACTGGCCCTTAACAGACTTAACAGTTTTTTCACTGGGTCTTTCTTGGAAAATATCCCTTGGAAGCTCAAGTTCCAGGAGTCTATATCCAATGAGATAATGCTTCACAATCGAAGATAATGTGAGAGACTGTTTCCTCATCTTCCAAGCACAACCGACAGGTACGTTCCTTCCTATGTATGCATGTGCTACCTTAGGGTACAGTCACCGGCGACTAATCCCTTCACTACCCTTATCTGGTCCCTGCTGATGTTAGCCCACCGAGATGTACCATCACGTGCAGGAGTTTTTGATATTACAAATAAAAGTTCAGGTCATTCTATAAACTTTCACTTCTATAGGCTAGCCTTTTTTGTGTATGAAAATATTCATTAGTTCAATATTTATCACCACTTTTTGTATCTGTTGTTTAATTTCCATAAAGTCAACCGGTAAAGGTGTAGTTTGAGGTTAAGTTTACATGTCCTTCTACCAAAACACCAGGTTCATAGTTAGAAAGTATAAAACCGACGCCATCTTTACGCATGTATTCTGAAAAGAAAAATATATGAAACTGGCGATATTGTATACACCTACTAGCCCAGACGATAGGGGTAACAACTACAAGTAATTAACAATACGGCTGATTTTTTTTTTTCATAACTACCTTTAAGTATGTGGACTAATATAAAAAAAGTTTACCGGTCTATCGATTTCCCAAATTAGAAAAAAAAAATTTTTTTAGGAAAATAAAAAAAACAACCGTGTAGAGGGAGTGTTTTGCAACAAAAAAGGGTTTCCTGAGTTTCTTTCATCCGAGCAATGGTTTGTCCGGAAAAAATTCGGTAAACTAAGTATGTGTTCCGCATCCGCGCGACTCTATTCTCTGAAGCGCAGCGGAGTACATTATACATTATACAGTTATAATGTAGATATAAATAATTGTAATAGGGCGCCTTGAAGAGGGACGTGTCAGCTTTAGGATGGCATTTTTTTTCTGTCATAGCACATAATCATTTTTAGCAAATTACTCATATATAATATAATAGTATATTATTTAACGAGCGGTAATGTAGGTCATAACTCACGCAGATGAAGTTTGCAGCACGAGCCGCAGGCGAGTGCTGTAATTCATCAAGTGAGTTATGACCATTACCGCTCGTTGAATACTATACTTTATCTACGACTATAACAATAAATACTAAGACACAAGTACAGACAAAAACTTTATTAACAAATCTTAATAGGTACCTATAACATTGCTTTAAAAACTTTAGTTGTGATTATTCATTTTGTTTATTAATAAAATTAACAGTAAAGTTTAAACAACCAGTGAACTGAATATTTGGGACCGAATTATGGAAGTTTATTTTTTCTTTTTGTGTTTGTTGCATATATGTTGATGATGTAGGTACTGGTTGAGGTGTTATAGAACTGTATATTCTATTTGCGGTATCTTTCTTATTTTTTTCGGAATCATCAACGTGCCCCTCAGCCACAGTAGTTGATCGCCAACCGCCATGTCGTTTCAGTGCCGTTATATCCCCTCCAGCATCTACTAATAAAGTTGCCGATGAGCGGCGAAAACAATGCCCTGTATGTAAATTACAGTCGGGTAATTTTAAAAATGTAGCAATGTCTTTCCCCATTGCTCCAAATTTATTAATGCCAATTCTTTGTGAATGATATTTTCCATTTTGATATTTAAAGAATAATATCGTTTGCGATATATCGGTAGGACGAAGATTTAAATATTTCTTAACTACGGTATAAAAGTTTCCCGTAACAGTGAATTTTCTGGCAATTTTTGTTTTTGTATTTGGTACACTGACCATAAAAATAGATCCATGATCTTCTAAATCTGTAATTTGCATAGAGTATAATTCTGCTGCACGACAAGCACCCATAATGCCCATTATTAAAGCAACCTAAAATAAATTATATACCTAATGATAAAAACGATTGAATTATTGTGAAATCGATCTACCTTTGTCGCCAGATATTTCTCATCAGGAGCTTCATTTATGAAATTATTAAGTTGTTCTGGCGTAAATGTTTTTGCCTTTTTAGCTACATGTTTCTCTGATTGACGTTTAAGAAACGCACGTAATTTTAAATAATTCTCTATATTGATTCCATTATTTATGTTGAGTGTGCTTCTTAGCATGGAGTAGAAAGTCCATAGAGACGATGCTTTATATTTAGTGCTAAGTTCAGTAAAATATGCCAAAAGTACGTTTTCTGTAAACGATGACCTAATGTCCTTACTGCCACACCAATCTTGAAAATTTTTGTATACACTTCTATATTTGTTTTGGGATTTTTCAGGCAATAAATTCTGTATGGTAACATTAGCTATTTGTCTTATTTCTGGCGGTGTACATAATAATTCATCTTCACTATCTGAATTCATCTTTTTCAGCACAAAATTCACAATAATAAGAATTCGGTATTAACTTAATTTGAAAACGTCAAAATTAATCAAGTGTCACAAGTGACATTACTCCCCATCCGGCTTGTGCTTGTACAGAAGTACAGAGTACAGAGCCACGTTGATATTCGGTTCGTAAATACCTTCAAGAATTTCCGATTTATTATAGTGAGTTATAAGCAGTGAGTTATTATAATTCACGCTGTTCGTTTACAGATACTCTAACCTGCTTAAAAGCAGTTGAATAATTAGTATATAATATAATAGGAGTAGATAAATATTATATTCTAGTCGAAAACCAAGTATCTCAATAAAAAATATATTATATAATAAGGTGGCATTGAAACAATTTTTCAAAGGATGGAAACTGTTATTTAGGAGGCCTGTTCCATAAATAAAATTCACGGATAATTAATTTTCCCTAATTACGAAATACGGCACTTTTCATTATTTTTAAATTTTAGGAATCTTGAATTTACAAGAAAAAATATGTATTAAGTACTGTAACTTTAATAAAACTGGAGTAATTTTAATGGGGTTTGCGTAGAAATGTTGGGGAAACTTCTAAGATCAAGAATATATAATCACAAAATTAATTAGCTTACATACATTTCTGGATTCAATGATTTTCTGTATTATAAGCGAAAATAGCAATTTTTATAGATTCGGGTGGGAATCTTCATCATTTTTTCAAAATATAATTCGATACTACTGTAATATAAAGATTAATATTCAACGAACAAAATGTATATAGTGAGAAGGTATAAATAATTTATAGGTAGATATACATAATTTTAAGATATCATTTTTTGCATATCTTTTTCCGATAAAAATACGTAAATATTAATTTATTACCTTTTATTTATTATTTACAACCTTATAACTCTTACCAAAGATTGGAAAAAAATTCTGATTGAATAATTTTTTCCGCAATTCAGAAAGTAGGCTTTCCGCCGTGCAGCAGAGTCGCGCGGATGCACATACTTAGTTTGCCGAATTTTTTCCGGACAAACCATTGATCCGAGGAAAAAAACCCAGGAAACCTTTTTTATTGCAAAACCCTTTCCCTACACGGTAATAATTATTTTTTTCTACCTTCCTCCCAGCGTGAAATTATAGAGGAATTTTTTTATAATTTGGGAAACCGATAGGCTGGTAAACTTTTCTCCATATTAATCTACATACTTCAAGGTAAAGTATGGAAAAAATCAGCCGTATTGCTAATTACTTGTACTTTTGGTCTAAAATGACCCATACCGACTGGCCTATACCTTATTATAGGTTTTATTTTGCTTAATTCTAAAGTGAAACAAAAATTGGTACATTCATTTTAGCGTCTTTATTCAAAAGTAATAACAATGTTTATTGTTTGAAAAGTTTTGATGCTAAACCTAGGAGTCCACCATTGGATTTCTCTCGTTTTGCGTATGGAGGTTCTTTATTAGTGTCAAAATAAAAATTCCCTCTGGCTGTAGTCGTAAGATTTCCTAATGCCACTTTGGTATTTTCATCACACTTTTTTTTAAGAATACTGTACTCAGAACAATTTTTTGCCAAAAAATCTGTTGGATTTAAAATAGCTTCGATAAAATATTGGTAGGATCTTCTATGGTTACACATGACTAAAAATAAGTTGCGATATATTTTGAATTAATATTTTTATTTTAAATCACAGTACCTGGATCGATATTTAAAATATCGAATAGATCAATTCTGGCACATCCAGGCTGAAATTGGCCGCCATTTGGATAGAAGTCTATTGTTCCGCAAGAACTGGCAAAACCAAATCCTGCAGTATCACTATGAAGAACTTCTACGATTTCTGCGTCTTCGGGATTTAGCCGCTTATCTCTGGAAAAAATGAGTTATAACACAACCAGTACTCAAAAATTGTAGAATATTTTTTGAATGGTAATTCGCTTTATGAACACTATGAACCGTATTCTTGATTAATTGGAAAAGGAAAGCTATGTAGTTTACTTTCACTACTGATATCCAAAATATACTATTCTTGAATGATCGCTCCAGAGAGAAAACAATAACAGTGCACAGTTTTACCGTGCATAGAAGAAACAATGAAAAGCTCCAAAACGTATGTTGTAACATGTCTTTCTATCCCCAACTCTGATCATACGACAAAAATTTTACGCCAACGGCCCCCTACATTTTTGAAATGCGATCTCGCTTTGCTTGTTTGTAACGTTTTCATCTAAATTGATAGTTTTGCACACCTACATACTAAGGCACAAAAAAATTGGTTTTATCAATATCTCAAACATATTTAAGGTATGTGTCTTGGTTTTTTACAGGACCATCGATATATTCAGTTTATAATTGAAATATGGCAGCATTGGCATTATTGAGTTAAATGGGATAAAAATATAAAAAAAAAAATTAATAACATGATATGGATTTTCCATTTTTTGTTAAAAATAATAATAAACAAATGAAAAAACTTTTTTAAACTTTTTTAACGGAATTTTGTTTATTGAGTCAATAAGAAAACCTCCCAGAATTCAAAAAAATTTTAGGTACTTTATTTAAACTTTTAGAACTTATTTTCAGTTGTCTAAAGTCCACAAAAAATTAGTTAATTAACAATTGAATAACTTTAACAAAAATGAAGTGAAAAATTATTTTTTGTCTACTGGACTATATTCCTTCAAGTCTCTAAATAAAACTGTAATTTATTCAAATTTTTTGATTCATAACAAATATTTTAAAAAAATTATTTTGTGATGCTGTTGGCTTGGCGGTGACGCCGCAGCTGCAAAACGGTCGCGCGGAGCGGTATTTTCAACGTCAATTTAAAATTATAAATAATGGAGTTACAGTTTCGGGAGTCGGGACTTGTCCTTCTGAAATTTTCTCCTCTCTTAGAATCTTTTTTCAAAAAGACGCTATTTTTAATATTTTTCAAGTTATAACCAAAAAACGGAGACCCTCATTTTCTCTATACGTTTTTTGTTACAATTACAATTTTTCTTGGCAAAAAAATTCAAAAATTCCCATTACTCTGAATTTAATTCTGAATCCAAAAAACCAAACCCCATATTTTTAAAATCATCAGAACTATTTTTCGCAGAAAACTCACCTACTAGACTACTAATGATTATGGACTTTTTTAATCAAAAACACGGGTTTATTGTATCATGAAATTATACTATGTGACAGAGAGATTAAAAATGTCAATATTCTCATAAATACATGTATTTTCAAATGATATACAGGGTGATTCCAGATGTTTCATTTTATTCCTGGTCTGGTGGACAAAGTTACGGAGATAACGCTATAGGTTACTCAAAACTTTGAAGAGAGGAATAAATAAATGTATTTTATTAGCAAGAATGACATCCGAGCATAAACTAAACTCCAAATGCTACATAGTTGTTCGTACTTTAGAGTTTGAGAAAAAAAGGCGAAGCTATAAGTGTTATTGTCCTGCTTCGGAGGGAGGCTGTAAGCATGTTATTGCTTTTCTCATGTGGCTCCATCGTAGGAGCGAGGAACCGTCCACTACGGAGACAGTGTTATCTTTATCATCAGTTAAGACCTTCAAAATGTTTATAACTACCATGGTCTTTGGAAATAGAAAAAATCAAGCGGTGTTCAATGATAGTCTTTCAGAACACCTTGAAGAAGCAAAAAAAGATAAATTACGAATAGTAGGCTTAGATATTATAATACTGGGCTATAATACTTGGCTGAAAAAGAAATGGTGACCCTACACCCCAATCAAACAACCGACTACAATAGTTTTAAAACTCTCTATCAAGCATGCGATATGGTCGTATTACATCATCAAAGGCAATTAATTATGATTCTGTGTGTGTAGCACCTATGATGGGATCCTTGTAGAGAACATTTTAGGGGCAAAATTCTTCCAAACAAAAGCAATGGAAGAGGTTTAGATTTAGAAGAAAACGTACTTAAAATTCTTGAAGAACAAGTTTCAAAGAAATAAAAAAAATGGAATTTTTATAACTGTAGACTGCCCAATTGAAGGAGTTTCTCCAGATGCTATTTATGATGATTGTGTAGTGGAAATTAAATCACCAATGTTAAAAGGAACAAGAAAAACTTATTTTGATGAAGCAAGTAATGTTAGTTCCAAATGTTTACATTATAGACTATGAGCCCATGGGGAAAAAGTGTCGCGATTTGAAACAGCAGCGAACCTATTCAGAACGATAGTTTATCATGCCACCATCAGTTCCAGCACTATGGCGTACATTTTCTCTTGTGCAGAAAAGCGCAGTGGAAAACTGAACATTTTATTTTCCACCTCCTAAAAATGTGATATGAAACTGTACGCCGTTTGTTACATTTGATAGTAGAATCATGGGAGATCGGTCCAGACTCTATGACGTTCAAAAATAATCGTTCGGAAAATCTAGGAAAATTTCTGAAAACTCTTATTTTCTATCCTCTGAAAAGGTCATTTGAAAATTGAAACTGTACGGCATTTGATTCTGTAGATTATCCAACATATAAATAAATATTTAACAGTGGTGCTGTACAAAAAAAGTTGTGTGAAAAGCCGTGGGATATTTTTTATTTTCCGAGATTGTCCCACTCAAAAAATATCATCTGAAAATTTACGGCATTTGTTCTACTTTCGTAACATTTCGTAACACGTCAATGTATTTTGTGTTTTGAGTTTTCAACAATTTTCCTAGACTTTTCGAACAATTATTTTTGAACGCCATAGAGTCTGGACCGATCTCCTATGATTCTACTATCAAATGTAACAAACGGCGTACAGTTTCATATCTCGGTTTCAGGGGGTAAAAATGAGATTTCAAAAATTTTCCTAGAATTTCCTCACGATTATTTTTGAACGGCATGGAATCTCGACCGATCTCCTATGGTTCTGATATCAAATGTAACAAAAGGCGTACAGTTTCATATCACGATTTCAGGAGGTAAAAAATGAAATGTTCAGTTTTCCACTGCGCTTTTCTGCACAAGAGAAAATGTACGCCATAGTGCTGGAACTGATGGTGGCATGATAAACTATCGTTCTGAATGGGTTTCCTGCTGTTTCAAATCGCGACACTTTTTTCCCCATGGGCTCATAGTTTAGATTCAGATGCACATCCTCACTGGTGAAAAAAGCGATTTTTTTTATAGCTGATCCGGATTTTGAATCAAACCTTTGAATATACGCCAATTTTGTTGATGATCTACTGAAAAACATTACCGTTTTTTTGGAAAAAGGCAATATTAAATAAAATATAATTTGTGGAGTACTGATCGATTATTTTATTAAATGATTTTGAACATTGATAACACCACAAAAGAGCAATAGATATTATCTACGTATTTTAGAAAATTCAATACAAGCGTGTGGTTTTCAATAACCCCCTCAATATGGATTCACAACGAATTTTATAAGTACCTATGTGGACGTATCAGTAAATGCTTTGAGTCTTTTTATGCTTTTCTGCCACCGCTTTCGTTTTTTTGCATCCTTATTAATAGAAATAAGTTTTCTGTTAGATGTCTTAATCGTAGTACTTTTTCATTCTTCAACCGCACAATATTCATTTACTCTGGTTCTGGTCGATTGTGTCGAATAGTTTAAATCATTTCTAAACGTTCTTATTTCACAAACACAACTGTTTAGAGTTTGCTAAAACGCATAATAATAAACATATAAGCAAGCAAAATACTGTTACTAGCTAAGTCATCTAACCGAAAACCGATCGGCGCGGTATCCGCTCTCTGAACGAGAGATTTTATATGCGATGACGTCACGCCTTAATTTCGGAGAGGAGCGCTGTTTAATGTTTATAATTTTTTTAGGCGACTTATGAGTCTCGCTGACGTTTAATTTTTTTCACAGAGCATCAAAATGATGTGCTCTTCCTGATGGTAAAATAAAAAAAAGTTATGTAAATGAGCCCATGCTGTGTTAAGCACAGCTGCTAGGGAACTTTCAATACTTCTGATATACCTATAAGACACTACTAGGATACCTCAAGAATATCTCTGGCATACCTCCCAATAGTACCTATTCAAGAGTTCACCTTTAATTAATTGAGGACCCAATATTGGGATACCTCCAGGACCAGGCATCCGTCCACCCTTCCTGAAGGAAACCATCAGACGTAAGTACCATATAAAGTGCAACTCTCGGGTCCGTTGAACTATAGGGAAACACGAATTTTTGACTGATTTTGCGAAAAATCGATAGTACTCACCTATTTTGAGAATAATCCGTCAAAAAATTTGCGGGTTATACACAATTTACAAAGAAAAATCCAAAAAAAGATTTTTTTTCTCCACTTGAGCCATTACTTTTTGGCATGATATTTCATACAAAAAACAGTTTAAATGTATTGCTCTGTACATGAAAGTGATCAACAACATGTGTTCTCGCTATCTATGAAAAAAATCCAGTTAGATTCTTCATAATATTGTTTAAATTACCACTTTTATAAATATATATTTGACAGGCAACCAGTTTGGATATAAATAATTTTAATAATAATCGCATACACAGATATGCAACCTACAAAACATACAATACTTTGTAGCGTGGTTGCCAGCTGTAATCGACTACTCGACAATCATGCTACATGACTATTAAGATACGAAATTAAATATTGTATCAGACTATATTTTTAGTAAGATTCATTCAAGACAAACCCAAGAACATAAATGAAATTATAAACACATTTTATATATGATGATATCCTTATATTGCGTATTTGAAGAAGGGGAAACAAAAAATATATAATCATTGTATTCAGCCTTCCCCTCAAAAAATATCCAATACTTTGTAATCCACATCAAGTTATTCCAGAAGGGGAAGGGAATATAATAATTGGATTCACCCTTCCCGTTCTAGAATCCAATTATTATATTCCCTTCCCCTTCTGGAATATCTTTTGAGGGCAAGGCATTTGCCTTGCCCTCAAAAGATATCCAATACTTTGTAATCCACATTAAGTTATTCAAGAAGGGGAAGGGTGAATCCAATTATTATATTCCCTTCTTGAATATCTTGAGGGGAAGGCAAATGCCTCCAATTATTTGTAATCCACATTAAGTTATTCTAGAAGGGGAAGGGTGAATCCAATTATTATATTTTTTTTCCTCTTCTTGAATACATTGATGTGCATCACAATGCATTCATCCCTCTCATCCAATACTTTCTAAGATGAAATTCGAATGCAATAATTAATTAATATTTTAAAAATATCATGATTCTCAAGTAATCGTTTACAGCTGGCAACCATGTCAGACATTACGCTAGAGCTTCTATGTCATTTGTCATTTGATTTAATTGTTTTCATACAAATTTGTAGCCTGTCAAATATATATTTATAAAAGTGGTAATTTAAACAATATTATGAAGAAACTAACTGAAATGTTGTTATAATTAGCGAGAAAACATGTTGTTGATCACTTTTCCGTACAGTGCAATTCATTTAAACTGTGGTTTGTCTAAAATAACTAGCCCAAAAGTTATGAATCAAGTGGCGAAAAAAAATCTTTTTTTGAATTTTTCTCAGCAAAATATGTATAACCCGCAAATTTTTTGACGGATTATTCTCAAAATAGGTGAGTACTATCGATTTTTCGCAAAATCAGTCAAAAATTCGTGTTTCCCTATAGTTCAACGGACCCGCAACTCTCATTTATTCACTTCCATTACCAAGGAAAAAGAATTCTTATTTCAAATTATTTTGAATTTAATTTCTAATCCACCCAGCTATAAGAGCTGTAGGGAATCGTGTACGGACTAGCATACGTTTTTAACTTTCTCAATATTTTTTTTACTTTTGATCAAATTCTACTACTACTAGTGGCGCCATAAAGCTACTGATAGTCTGCCAACCATTTCACGTACCTAGTGCAACAATGACAAGAAATCAAACCACCCTTGAGAAGAGTCTCATGACGGCTTTTTGCTCAAGTGGCCACTCTAGCGCCCATAATGCATATGAGGCTAGAATACAAAGTTATGGATCAGTAACTCAAAACAGGGCATGTCCACCAACTGTTGATACTATAAGGCAGTTGTTCTGAGGAAAAATAATCATTTGATGATATTTTTATTATAAACGGAATGGAATATCCTACCATGACATCCATTCAACTGACATTTGTAATGAACAATTTTAGTGTCAGCCTCTTCGTGATGACAGAAAAGATGGTAGGTAAACGATTGTTCGCTTAATTTTATTTTCATTTGTATCTTCATATCTGACCGTCGACCTAGCACTGTGGTGGAACGCCTCTGATAGTACATGGATGGGTGGCCACTGGCGAAGCACCGTCGTAGAGCTCGTATAGAAAGAAACCCTTTAGACTAGTAGGGTGCACTTAAGACCACTAGAGTGAGTAGCATATCACAGCTTGCAGGCTGGTGGAATAAGGAGAGCATGAGAGCAGTGGACTGTATAAATTTTTGTGATGATTGAAGATGTTGCGTTGCAGGCTTATTCTCCCATTGCGGATAGCGTTGAGCGAAAAAGCGCGAAGGACCACTCGGAAACCCGAGAAATGAAAATACAAGTCAGATTATAGATCGGAGTTTAATTTAACTCTAATAACCTAACATAACCAGAGAAGGTGATAACATGAGTTAAAGCTGATGAGTAAATTGGTAAATAGGAATGAATTGAACAGTTGCAGTTTGCGAACGGAAGTCACTTGGCAACAACGCGTGTATATAACGTCTTTTTTAGCACGCACTCCCGGCACTTCAACTATACAGTAAAAATATGGTACAGTAATTACTATTCGTCGCGAATTAACGAGAGATATCACTTGCAAAATACAAAATAGCAGAAGAAAATGTTTCTATAAGCAGCAGCGGGAAAAGCGTTAAGCGGTAGTTCCAAAGCGATGTGGACACTACGAGTACTCAAAACGATACTGATTAGCGCGGGGTGAGGGAACTAAAAGCTAGCTGACCCGTAGAGAAATAAAAAAAGGTGTTTGTCCACGACCACCTAATAATAAGTCAATATTTTACCTCCTAACTAAAGGTATATGGTACCCATATATCAACTGTCGTGAATTATGGTTCATGATACACTGTAGTGTATTATGGTTCATAATTCACGACTAGAGATGGGGGTACAATATGGAATAAACTATTAAATCTGTGTATCTATAAAATATTGTAATTTTTAGTATTGATACTTTTCATAACGATATTTTTTAATATTAAGTATTTTAAAACAATATATTTATAACGGTACGTTGTATTGATACTTTCTACAGTATCGCCCATCTCTATATATGTCAAATTATTTGAAGTAGCTGCCACAACATTTTGAGGTTAGTAATATGCCAAATCGCTACTGACTTTTATTTATTAATAAATAAATTAAGTGTCGTGGACAAAGTATAGTATTCTACTCGCAATTTATGGCCATAATTCACTTGAGTGACTTGCGCCCCTCGCCTGCGGCTCGTGACGCAAACGTCATCCATCGTGAATTATGGCTATCATAAATTGCTCGTTTAATAATATACTATAATTTGTCCATGATCTGACCGATTTCCAAAAAGAATGGAGAGTGGAACGGCAGTTCACCTTACATTAGAGGTGGGACCTTCTGAATAGAAGCGCCTGGAGAAATTTCTCCACAGGCCTTATATCAATGAACACGGGGTAGATTATACAGGAAACGTGAAACCGAAGTCCCAAGTACTTGGATAATGGGTTCGATGAAGATCCTTACCACCAGTTTGAGGACTAGTAGATTCGGCAAAATTTCCGGCTTGGGGTAGTGTGCTAGACCGACGTTAAATAACAGAGGAAAAAAAGACTTCCTATCTGTAGCACTCCAGTTATGAGGACCCATTACAGCAGCAACTGTCTATATACTGGCCCTCTTTTTCTTCGCCCCTTATTTATGTTGAAAGAAAATTATGAACAGTGATTCCACATGGATTTGAGCGAAAAAGCACCAGCAAAAAACCTGGTTGTTCGGATAGAAATTTGTTTATTTGGCTGGCGAAAAAAAGTTGAATGTTGCACATGCAGAAAACGCTTTAGTAGTCCGAGACTATTAACAAGCGAGCTTAGCCCTTATAACACAATATACTATTGTGGCTCCCAACTGTTTTTTAGATATTTTTTACTGTTTACGCAGAACTTATTGTTTTATTCACTTACTTTGGTCTAGTTGAATACAGAGGACCAGCAGGATCAAGCGCCATTATTCTTGGTAGTAATTTACCAGCTGATTTCAACTTTTTTCCGGCAAATCCACAAGCTTGACCTCCTAAAGAGTGTCCCACTAGGAGGAA
The DNA here is from genome assembly GCA_910591685.1 of Galerucella tenella. NCBI lineage: Eukaryota > Metazoa > Arthropoda > Insecta > Coleoptera > Chrysomelidae > Galerucella > Galerucella tenella. The sequence goes on from CAJUYH010001717.1 coordinate 37,877, forward strand.
TTTATTTATATGGATTTTGTACTTGTCAATGAGATCACGAATCATGTCTCCAATATAATTACCTAAAATTTTATTTTTATAAATAGTTTTACATAATATACGATAACACAATAAAGCACAAAAGCTTAGGAAGCGTTTGAACCTGGTGAGGTTACAGCTAATGATATTGGCAACAAGCACTTTCTTCTAAACATTTTCTAACAAACAATATAGGATAAAAATATACACTGTGTTATTTATAAGATGCAACATAGGGATTCCTGTACAAAACTGTCAAACGCTAGCTAACTTTTTTACCAAATAGCGTTCATAATAGTTATTTACGTAATTAGTGGGATATGGACATTATTATCGCACGCATGCGAAGTTTGCACGACGAGGCCGTAGGCCGAGTCGTGTAATCACATAAGTGCGTTAATAATTCCTATCACACGTGTTACGTACAAAATTTTATCTACAACTGTTTATTAGTATTATTAACAGTACCTATAATATAAAATTTGGAAAACATTTCAATCCAACGTATTTTTAATAATATTGACTGCAAACATAAGGTACTGTGTAACATATTTTATGAACATAGCAACAAAGACAAACAAGGCTGTGAAAAAAAAAATAAATTAGTTATGTCATCAAATTTTCAAAGTTGAATGAACAAAAATCTATAAAAATGAGTTCAAGCGAAGAAAATCTCCTTCCGGAAATTGAAAATGCAGCTTCCAGTGTTATTTTAAATATTTAATTCTGGTATTAATATGTTTCTAGATTCTTATTACCGCACTAGTGCGGTAATGTAATCAAAAACGCACTAGTGCGGTAATATTATGACATTATGACATTAAAAATAGTGTCAAATCGTACCCGTTACATGACAGTTGTAGATAAAAAATAATAACAGATTTGGAAAGGTCGTTGAAAAATAAGTTCAAATGCACTTTTAATTTTCTTGAACTCGAAAGTGCAATGAAAATGGTGTCCTACTTTTTTAAACATAATCATACATTTTTTTTATAGAAGTAGAGCTAATTTAAGAGAATTAAAAGTTAGCTCGCGTTTGACAGTTTTGTACAGGAATCCATAATAATATGTCGCATCTTATAAATAGCACAGTGTGGAAAATCAGAAGGAGTATCATAGGGATCTTGAAAATGGTAGGAGATGGAGGAACGGTTAAATTGTGGCAACGTTGCGCGTTTAAGGGAACATAAATAATTAGACCCGATCAGATTACAAATTTTTCTGTTTTGTTTTTGACATAATTGAAAACAAGTGATTTAACGGAATAACAAACAGTTTTGGTCAGCCCTGTAAAAATAAAGTATTGAAATAATTACTTTGCTGAAAAGAAGATTTGGGTAACTAAATGAGGAGTCTCATGACCTCTTTTGCATTGAAAAAATCTCACTGATGACGTGGGGCCGATTATATGTTGACGTGTACCTAATGGCCTTTGAAAAATTTACTTTGACGACCTTCGGGATTATTTTCAATTATTCATTTGGCTGTGGCATGTTATGTAGAACTTTTATTTTTAAGCCCAAACTGTTTTTGAAACAACACTTAAATTCTACATTGGACAAAAAATATTTAAATACATTACTACCAAAAGAGTTTTCTGATATGCGTTTTATTTCAAAAACAGTGTGCTTACACTACCAGTCTCTAGATGGCAAGATAGAGTACTAATATTGCAACTGCAACAGTATATATTATCATATTATTGAAGAAAAACCATCTGAAACTAATTGTATGATGGAAAATCATTTTGAAATAATTGATTTAACACATATCTTCACTACAATGATGAATAATGTCGGAGTAATGCATAAAAACCAACTATCAATCAACGCTATTACATTACAAGGTTCATAACTTTTTAATTGCTTAGGTATTTTAAGAGCTTTTTATAATAAAAAGGATCATTAAATCTGTACCAAAGAACCAAATTATGAATCTAAAATCTATCCAAATAACTGTTTATCCTCATGGCGACTGTATTTAGAGTTAACTGAATAGTTTGTCTAATACATATCTTTATACAATGCTAACCTACTAATAAACATCAACTGTTTTTATCTTTAGTATGATAGGTAGGTACTTCAACTAAGGATTTTTTGGATTCCTCATGAAAATGCAAAGCAAATGCTCAAAAATTGGAATGAACTAAAAACTATCCACTTACTTGTATGATTAATAACTAAAACAAAAATAACTCAAAGATACAAGAAAACAATTCATTATTAAATAATTTTAAAGTTGCAATGAATTCATTATGACAACTGAATTATATCATCTATTTTACCTCAAAAGTGAGTTTTGAATCCAATCATTAATTGTAAAAACTGACATATTATCCTTTTAAAATACGATTCTATCTTGTGGTATTTCGACTGAAGCTCTTGAAATATAATTTGAAATAGTATATTATGCAATGAGCACAAAATGATGCCCATTTTGCACGAGGATGAAAATTGCAGTACGAGCCGAAGGCAAGTGCTGCAATTCATACGAGTGCAAAATGGCCATTTTGTTGCGAGATGCATACCTACTATACTTTTTCTATGACAACATATCGTTCACGTTTAATACATGCATACATTGCAAAAACTTTGAGAGAAATGAACTGATAATATTTCATGAGTCCGAATTCCCCGCTAATGGGCTTTCTATCAGAATTGAAATATGAATTGAAGAAATATGTAAATTTTTTTTATTGCTATTTCTAATAGGTACACAGAAATAAAAGCCTATAAATATGTATTTGTATAAACAACTATGAAATTACTCGTTACCTACTAAAACTTTGACAGAAACGATTTGCTGACATATCATTAATTTGTCGCTGGACGTCATAATTTCACAAGCCGTAGTCGTTGTGTTTTTAGAGTGAGCCTAAACCTAACACGAAATATTCAATTTCGCATTTGTTGCTTAGCAGCTTGCCTAGCAGCCGATGCAAAAATGAAATTCTGTACAAAATTTGCTTGTTTATGATTGAAGATACGGCTACAAAATGAACAATTATCGAGGTTGTCGTAGAAAAATTACTATTAACGTATATTAAATCTTTTGAATCACTACAGGAATTTTTCTTGTTTTTATAACAATGATGGAATTGATTGTTAGTTTGGGAGAGGTTTTGAAATGTTACTAAACTACTTATTTATTCCTTTATCCCACAATAAATTTACAAATGTCAGGTAAACTTACCCACATCGTAAGTGTTTATAGAAGAAATTGTATATATTTGACCAGCCGGCTTCTCCCAGTCCACTATTATCACAGAACAACCTGTATAAGAAGTTAAAAAGGCATTTTTGAGCTCAACAACCCATTCAGCATTTCCGGAACTGGTCCATCCGTGGAGAATAAAAATGATTTGTTCGCTCGTTGATTTGATTATGTCCAAGTTCGATGATGTGACTATAGTTCCATTTTGGGTATGGTCTTTATCGAAATATGTACAAGTGATCTCATCCGGTGTTACTTGAGTATGCGTGATTTCTTTTACTTCCACTGCAATACCTTTGTGGATGTTAAACATCTCCCGTTTTATTGCATCGTCAATACCACAGCGAACTCCTTGAAAGATTAAAAGTATTTTGTTACATTTTTTTGGTATAGTGAGACAAAAATATTTCTCAATTAAGTGAGTGTATTGCTAATTACATAATCATTTCTGCTTATCTTTTACTATTCTTACTATATTATATATTTTACCATCTTTTATTCTTAGAACCTGTAACTGTTGCTAAAGAAGATGCCAGCTCGGCATTTCCCATAGAACCTTCCATTTGTACATTTTTTATTCAGTCTTAGTCTACAGCTTTATATTGTATGTTTGAAAATAAATAAAAGTAAAGTTTTTAAAAACAAAGTTTCGGAAGAAACTTATATTATTTGCTGAAAGATATATTGAAGTTATTAGGTACATCATGAAAAATTTGCTTGAATGTTTGAAACTGAAACTCTGAAAAATTAGTCAATGTCAAGACTGGATGGTGACCAACTTTTTTTGTTTATTAAATATACAATCTTAATTATATATTGTTAAAACTTTAGCAATTTAGTTACAATAATACAATTTTCTGACAATCGGTAGTAGATAATATACTGGGTGATCATTTAAATTTCGACTCATTTGACGAGCAAATAACTTGGAAACCGAGGGAAGCGGTTTTGACCGAACGGCCTCAGGAATTGGACATTTTTTTCACGCTGTTGCCAATGTAGTATTTTTTCCCTAGACTCCAGGAAAACACTTGTTTTTTTTGGAGATCAATAACTTGGACACTTTAAATGAAACATTGTATGTTTTTGTATCATCGGATAGGCTGAAGGTACCTACTACTTTAAAAAAATTATAAGCACTAAAAATGAAAACAACACTGAATAATGGTAAACTGAATACGACAGACACGATAACACGCAATATGGCGACGTCAGTTGACCTTCAATTATTTATAAACCACCTATGTACTTGAGGGAAATAAATAAGTGCGGGATATTTAAATAAAAATATCTACTTCAAAATAGAATTTATCAGAGAAGAAAAAACAATTTCAGACTAGGTTAGGTTATCATTTATTTGTTACTTTAATTACATGAATTGCACAACGTTCACTCACAATACATACAAAATAAGATAATGGACAATTATTATAATGAAATAATAAAAATACGTAAAATATTTAGTAGTAGAAGAAAATATAGAACATGTTATTTTTATTTTAAATAAATATTAATCACATGCATACAGTGTGGATGTTTAATCATTATAACATGCATTAGGTACTATTAGATTCAGTATTGTGAAAATTGACAATAGTGAATAAAGAAGAGCATAGGTAGGTATGTACCTAACCCAGAATTATGTATTTGGTTTGACCTTCGTTAACCTGCGTGGGATATCTATTATAGGGGTTAATGATATTTGTACACGACAGTGAGTAGGTGATTTAAACGATTGCTTCACCAATAATTACAACTTTGACATGTCTTGTGTAGAATTTGCAGAATATCAGTAGCACCCTATTCGATGAAAAAAGCGAAATATACCAACAAAAAAAATTTAATCTCGTATATTGTCTTACTTTATTTATTATCGAATTCATCGCTCGCAAGCTCTGTTTTTTTTTTTCTGTAAGTGCTTCCTTCATATTCATGGTAACCTCCTTATGCTACACTCGAAAAGAGATTAGAGAATCAGAAATATCACTAAACATGAGGCCCGTCAATTTGTGGAGTTGGTGATCTTGAATTTCTTTTTTATGTCAAACCCTTTCATTCGATAACCATATTAAGTAGGTTGAAAAAAATGTAATCCGCCAATTTGTGGCGGCGGTCATCTAAGATTTACTATGCGCAAATGTTTATTTCTCATGAGTGTGCGCTTGTTACACAATATATCATTCTCGCCTACCTTGTCGGAAATCCAATCATATGAATACCAAAAATAGGGTGGAAAGTATTGCTTAGCAGCCCAAGGGCGGAAAATTCATATCACAGAGTACACCATCTAACAAGAGACGAAAGCTTTGTCGGTTCCTTTGAAGTCGGACTTACACGATATTGAGCGGAAATACGTCGAGGCATTGACACATAAACTACTTGAAACACTGAGAAAAGTAACACTACACTAAGAAAAATAGTAGTGTTGATGAACATCCTCACAATTAGGTCTATAGAATATTTTTTTAACTACTTACATGAGAACACCTTATTATTCATCTCATGTGTGTTATGAGAAGTGGCTCATTTTTAATCTTAAAATAATATATGGTGAACTGAGGGGAATGAACGGAAGTGTGGACTTGACATTGACAGATAAACAAATTAATTCACGCAAGTGCACACAAATTAGTGATCACGAAAACTACTTTTTTTCGCCTCTTGTTAGATGGTGTACTCTGTGATTCATATCCCCACGATTTTTGAAGTTTTTCACTATCTGTCAGTTGATTACTTTGACGTTTCACGTGAATTTTTTAAATAAACGTCAGTGTATATCAAAGTTTTTTGTTATATTTTCCTTTTTCATTGGTTTATTCTATTCTAACTATCAGCTGCCCTTGTGACACAATATATTGTTGTGAGCCTAATTTTTGTACGAGCATTAATATCTTTAATATTTAAAGGAAATGAAACGAAGGCTTCAGGGAGGATATCTATAGTTAAGCTGAATATATGTTTTCGTTTGAGTTTTAAGATTCCATGCTTTTTGCATGTTATTAATTATTGTTTGCTTTAGCTCAGAATTCCCCCTTTCAAAATGATGAATATACTTCTGCAAATTTTCATATAGATAGCCAATTATGATTTTTGATACTACCTACCTACATATGCATAAGAATGCTCGTCATAAATTTGATGTTCTAAAATAACAGAGATAAGTAAAATAATCAGTTATTATATCACAATATTCGATTATTCATCGAGTCACGAGACGTATTTGGCGAAACAAAACGAGAGCGCAGCTCGAGTGGTGTTTCGCTTCGTCTAGTGAAGAGGTAAATATTCAAAGAGAGCTTCAAATTTTATCGATAATTTTTTCTTTTCCACGAAAACTTGTTTATTTGGCAAAAATATGAAAACAAACCGATTGATAAAATCACGAGTCCGTTAGGACGAGGGATTTTATTTAAATTCGGTTTGTTTGAATTTTTTTGCCTCAAATAAACAAGTTTGAGTGATGAAAATAAAAAATTATGTGATAAAATTTTAAGAACGAGTTGTATTTGGGAAGATTATATTTTCAACAATTTAAAATTATGTATTAAATGTTCAATATTCTCTTGGGTGATGGCACTGAATCCGTTTGTGTTCATTTTTCAATAAACTTCGAAGCACTTTTAGTTGTCAATAATGACAAATTCAAAGTAAAATTTTGACGTTTCAATGTAAACAAGGTATTATCGATGAGGAAGCAGAATTATCAGTATAATACCGAATGATTGGCTAGAATAATTTGTTGCTATTGGTGAAAACCACCAAAATGTCAGATTTTGACAAGTGAAAAAAATAATCAGCTATAATATCACAAGAGCATAGACAATATTCGATTATTCACCGAGTCATGAGACGTATTTGGCGAAACATCACGAGAGCGCATCTCGAGTGGTGTTTCGCGAAATACGTCGAGTGAAGAGGTAAATAATCGAAAAATATTGTCTTATTTTTCGTCTTGTACAATGATTAACTATTAATATACCGGCATGTGTTATCTGTCAAATTTGTTGCCATAAAATTTATTCGGAATTTGGAATTCTTATTTCGTTATTATCATCTACGGAAACTAGTCTTTTAGGCTTATTCTGTACAACTATCCGTAACAGCTGTAAACTTAACATCGATGTAGTTAAAATTGCAATGTTAAATAAAATTCAACAGCGCGGTTGAAAATCGTATTCTGAACATCCCGATGTAAAAAAATTATTGACAGCGCAATATTACATCGCAGCTAACTTCACTCATATTATGTTGTGCAGTAGAATTTGCCTAGTTTTTAAGTTTTCCGATGATGTGAAGCAAGAGGTCAAGGAACCAGAAGGAATAAGAATTTTTAGGTTAACGTTATATTATATGTAGAGATTTTATTAGTGGGTTTATTCATTTATCATTTTTATTTAAAAAATGAATGGCGTTTGCATTTCCTGGATTTTTTTCATGTGGCTTTAAGTATCAAATTTCCTTATTTAGCCTGTAATAGGCAATGAAAAGGTCTTCCGGTATATCAAACGGATTTTTTATACGCACATAATTCCTAAAAAATCATTTCAATTTATAACCTAACATTTGGCTTATTTTTTTGTTTAAATATTGCTAATACACACCGTCCAAAAAATGGGATGATATTGCTGTTCATTTTGATTCATTTCATGGAAATTTACAATTCAACTTATAACAAACAGTGTCAAAACTCTCCTAACGTCGAATGTTTTGGTCGGTGTTATTTTAACAGCGAAAATGTTATTATACATCGATGTAAGTTACATCAAAAGCGCACAGAATAGCTTTTTCGTAACATCTCTCGACCTTGAAGATTTACAGAGCTGTTACCGCTAACATTCTTGTACAGAATAAACCAATCTGGATTATCTGTTTTATCAAAAAGAAAAAGTTTGTTCTATACAAAAAGTTTGCTAAGACAGATTTGGGTCTGAGAGTAACTTCATTGTGATAATATTCGTGAAACAGTAAAACGCGGAGATTAGAGTTACGGAAAGAAGGAATCTCGTAGAAATCTCGGGAAGAATTGGGGATCAAAGAATTTACAGTCTCTTGTAAATTATTCTATTTTAGTTAAGCGTGTTATCAATATATGTTGAAGATAATAGTTTAATACTATTATAACG
>CAJUYH010001718.1:0-20697 GCA_910591685.1 Galerucella tenella
AAAAAAACATACACTTATGCTAAACACAGTAATAACTAAGCGATTGATCGTAGTCGCCGCGATCTTTTTATTTCTAATATTTATATGTAGTCAAACTGGACTATTTTGGTACGTCCTCCCAACTGTTCGGTCAAATAAATTATTTGACGTTTTGGCGGGGTGAGGATAACTGTGATTGAGTCCCTTGCCTTTAAATTTAAGGCATACAGTTTTTATGGATATAAATAGATTAGTGCGCTTCCAAAATACTGTTCAATACACCCAACTTGTATTGTCTACAGTCTTTTTCCACGCAAACACCGAGTTTGTTAAATTTTGGAAAAGCTTTGTTAAAAAAAATGTGCGGATTCATTGAAAATGCTCGTTGCTTTCGGTTTATATTTAGTTAGTTATATTGCCATATGTGAGCCAAGAAAATTGCAATTTAAAGTTCTTTATTCTTTCTCCGAAGATGAACTTCGTGACAAATATCATAAAGAAGTATATACAGGTAATTTTTTAATCTAAAAACATATTCTGTAGAATTAATTTCCATAACTATTCAAATTTCTCCTGACGATACAAATGTAATTTGTGAAACCGGTCTCGTAATATCAAATCCCGCGGCTCTATACCCTCATTGGCATTGAGTTACTTTGGAATACTTGACATAAAAGTTGAATACCTGAACACAATATATTCCTTTTTATAGAGTGTCCCAAAACTTGGGAGATTATAATTATTAAACAACTTTAACCATTTATAAATAACATAGATGGGCACTTGCTAGCGTTATAAACAGATTTGCAGTGCCATTATTACCTCACGTACTGATTAAGTTCAATAATTAATTTGCAATTTTTAGTTTCTAACTTTAGAGGCCCATGGCCCGAGCAGTAGATGTTTCTTTTTGGTGAACGGTCTACTCTTTGAAAAGTAATTCATAAGGCATTATAATAGTAGAATTGTAATTGTAATGTTTTTATAATCAACTAGCCATGTTGTTTTTATTGCAATTGAAAAATGTATTTCTGTCAGCTTTGTTTTAAAAAGTAATATCGCATATTAGCCTTGAATTTTTGGCAGCCGTTTCAGTTTTCACTTTAAAACAAAAATAAAACTCATGGTGGTTATAGCTGATAATTTAATGTACAAAGTATCCAGCTTTGTAAAATGTAAACAATAACAGATAGGGGATAGTTGTAATTAGAACAAATTTAGTACAATACAGAGACGTTTTCTAATCCTTTGTATCAGGTCCGGTTTCTAAGAAAATTTCCACTTATTTCCGAATCCTCCAAAACGTCTAACAACTGGTCTACAGTATCCAACGCCTTGGCAAAATTAATGCAAAATTGAAAACCTCTTGTATTGTGTTTTGCATCTCATTATAAACAAAAGTATCTTTTCGGAAAATACTATTCCGTTCTATATTTTATAAATAATATTGTGACATTGAATTTATATTATATGAACCATGACTCGCAACACTATCCTGTATTGATAGTACTTAATGCCAATATTCGCGCAAACTACAATTGATGATGGGCTCAGAATACTAATTGAGAAAAACTGTTATAGGTAGACGACCTAATATTAAAAATTGACATTTCAGCATTCATATTTATTAAATATTCAATTTTTAACATTTTAACTATTTATTGCAGGCTGATACATCTCACAAGATGGATGCAAATCCGCCAAAGGGTGAGTTTGATTAATAATTTCTTTTTAAAAATATAGAAACATTAAATATAATTAGCGTGCAAATTTCCCTGTCTAACGTAGTTTGGTCAATTGAGCACTGTGATGAGAAATGAACGACTTTGAACCGTTATTGAAGAAATGTGCCCAAGGAGTGGAATTCAAGACATTATTGTATTACTGGTTGCATAACACATGCAATATAAACAGCTATTATCTAACGACGTCCCTGCCCTTTGAGTCATCCGGTATCGAATGATTTCTTATGAAACGTAACAAATCGAATGTCTTTCGATTCCAGTAACAGGAACATAATCATTTACAGAAGTTTAAATGTAAATAATTGAAGTTGAATTTATAGTTCATTGTATTAACATAATAACAGATGATTAAAGAAACAATTTAATTACAAATTCAACAAAATGGACAAATCTTTATTTATTTTGTCAAATGTCAGTATTGACAGTGACAACTAGTTCAATGACGTCTACTATTTTTTAAGGTTTTCGGTAGGTTTGAACGCCCAGTATAACACATGTTATTATAGTGATGTAGTATTTCAGGAATAAGCATTTGTCAACCTAAATATATACATTCCTATCTAAAGAAAACCAGTATGTATTTGTATATTATAATATTTCTAAATTAGCAGTAAATTTTTGTTTAATATTTACATGTGTGCAAATTCCTAGTTATGGGTTCTTGTTTATTAAATTTTACAACCTTATATAGGCTTTTTGGTTATCTTCAATGAAAATGTAATTACTATTTGTAGAAACATGTTTGTTTATATTAGTCAATTATTTGTATAATTGCTGAATTATGTTTTGTTGTAGATGTTCTCCCCCATGAATCACAGACTTTGAATCCCAAAAAACAAGATCCTCAGGAAATTGTAATCACATCAGCAAAAGATTCAAGTGAAGACACAGAAAGCATATCTAGTGATACAGATAAACAGATCTTTGGTACAAGACGTAGTGTTGAAGATACAAGATCTCTAAATGAGAAAGGAGTAGAATCTGATGACTCACATGAATTGTCTTTTGGAAGTGATATTTCTGTTAAAAATAAACATCTTCTTGGGGTAATTAAAGGAAGTTCAAAAAGAAACTCCCTATCATCGCTTTGTAATCGCATTAATCTTCTCAATCTAGAGGACGAAGATTCCTTTGAAAACAATACTCAGGGAAATGTTGATGGAGGTGAACTTATATCCAATGGTAATCATGAAGATATTGAGGAGTATTTTCCAGCAACTACTATAGTATCTGATAGTAGTGGAGAATTTCTACCTGCGGTTTCTACATTTAATATTGAAGAAAAATTTGTGACAACTGGAGGTACCAAGGAGTGTGAACAATTGTTCATTAAAGATACAAAAACTGTCGTAAAAAGTGATAGAATCACACGTGATGATGATGTTTTTGATATAGATAAAATTGATGTTATTAGTACTGTAGATAGCAGTAGTCAATCTTCAGTTGTAGAATTGAGTGGCAGTAATGATGCAGGTGAAACTGAATACTCAATAGATAATGCTTCTACATCTAGTGACTCTGTAAAAAGATTAGATGAAACTGTTTTTGTTGAAAAAAGTGATGAACCACTAAGCACACAATCTGAAAATATTGACTTAAACTCTCCGGACTTATCAATTAAGTCTAGTTGTCTCAATACTAGTCTAAAACAAACCTCATATGTAAGAGAATTTCCTTCCATTGAAATTTCTAATTTAGGTGATATAAAGGAGGATACAGAATATCCAGAAGCTGATTCTATCAAAACTCCTGAAATTTCACCTTCTAAACTTTTGGAAATCTCTGTATATGCTAGTCCAAATGAGCTTGATAAAACTACATCATGTATTCATGAAGAGGATTTAAGCTTTAATGACAGTTCCAGTGACCTTAAAGATTCAGAGGACAGATATTTAAGTTTCAAAGATTCATCAAACATACCAAAATCATCAGGTGACGAAATTGATAAACTTGATTCAACATTTACAGCTCACTCTGATACTAATACTTCAAATAATACCACTATATCAAATGCTGGCAGTCCGATAAAGATTGAAACACAATGCATAGATACAACTTTTAACAGCAATGATAAAAATGTATCAATAACTGCATCTCCTAAAGCAGCTGTTATTTCTGATTGTATTGGCACTGAAGACATATGTGGACAATCTATTAGTGAAGTTACAAACAGTGAAGAGATCCCTCAACATACCCAGATTATTACTGTCTCACAAAGTACTTCAACTGAATTCCCTGGTGTAGTTGGAATTTCCCAAAGTACTGATACAAAAGACTTAACTGATTCTCTTGGTGTTTCACATAGTGCACTTTCTGATACAATTAGTGTTTCGCAAGCTACCAACACTGATGACAGCTTGATTAGTGAATCTGAAGAAAAAAGATTTGGTCCAGATACCAATAGTAATTTCAAAGTAAGTATTTTATTAAACCTTTTTTAAAATGTCACATATTTTGTCCACTTTTATTAATCGCATTGCTGATGTCTTTTAGTAAGTGGTTCATTTTATATTGTTTTCTTTAATAATTGGAGTATTCTTATCTCCAAATTCCTTGTCGATATTTATTTATTCAAGATATCAACATACTAAAGTCTGAATATCATGAAACATGTCGAAAGAGCTTCTCCATTCTATTTTTAAAATATAGGATGTCAAAGCAACACATTACCATAATGTACAAGGATAATTCCATTTATAGAAATATCATTGAGAAATAGAAACAAGAATTCATTTTATACTCGTTATTTTTATACAGTGTGGAAACCACTTATGGAATAAAATTCTTTGTGTCATTATCTTAGAAAATTATAAAAAATGCCGAGACACGTCAACTTTTGAATTAAGTTGTGCGTTATGTAAACATAAATTAAAATGTACAGGATGATTCACGCAAGTATGCCTTGGTCGGTGTTGTTTTTTTTTAATGAAACTCCCTGTATATTTGCATATTTTTGAAATCCTCTTAATGAACCGATTCCAATAAACTAAATAATGTATGATCAATTATGAATTATACAGGGTGAATTTTTTATTTTTACAGTGATTAAACACATACATAAAATACCTGATGTATTTGATTTTAATACATTAAAATAAATGCTCAAAATGTTCTCCACCTAGTTGTTGGCAATAGCACAGTCTCCTATAGAACTCCTCCTTAACTTTGTTTGAAGTTGATGTGAAATATTCCGTATTTTGTAGTTATCCTGTCTTTGAGGTCTATAATGCTAGTTGGTTGTGTTGCATATACTTTGTTCTTGAGATAACCCCACAGAAAAAAATCTAACGGCGTAAGGTCTGGCGATCTAGCTGGCCACTCAATAGTACCTCTTCGTCCAATCTATTCATAGGGGAAGAATTCATCTAAATAAGTTCTTACCATTAAAGCCTAATGGGGTGTTGCCCCGTTTTGCTGGAACCAAACATTTTCATTTGGTAAGCTAGGATCTATTGCGTTGGGATATAAGTTTGCCAACGCAGGAATAACTTCATTCCTAAGCATATTTGAATATTTTTCAGCTGTCAAATTTCCATCTATAAATATAGGACCAATAATATGGTCGCCTATGATACCGGCCCAAACGTTCACCTTTTGAGGGTACTGAGTCTGTGTCTCACGCATCCCATTAGGATTCTCTGCTGACCAATATCTACAGTTCTGTCGGTTTACCTCTCCATTCAATGTGAATGTTGATTCGTCAGAAAAAAGAATGGTACCAAGAGCTATCTCATTTCTGTTCAGCTTATTCATCAATCTTTCGCAGAAATCCATTCTACGATCTGGATCGTCTTTTGTTAACTACTGCAAAAAATTAATTTGTAGAGATGAAGTTTTTCTTTATGAAGACATCTTAGAACAGTTGTATGACTAACATTATTTTCACGGGCCATTTGACGTGTACTTGAAGTTGGATTCTCTTCGACACTTAACAAAATATCCACTTTCACATCATCTTCAACGAAGTGTGGTTTTCTTTTCAATGGTTTGACATGTCCAAGTTCTCTGAATTGTGCATGAATTTTAGACACAGTACTTTGTGAAATATTAGGCAATTCGGGATACCTGTGATTAAATAAGTTTGCCACTTCAACTTGACTTCTGCAGTTATCCCCGTACCCGATCATCATTAAAATCTCAATTCATTGTTATGTCGACAAGGAAAGAGTGTTTGACAAAGATTTTACTTTTTTAGTATAAACTGTCAACACATCAACAACTGAGAGAATAGAAAACAATCCACATTATTTACCGATTTTGTCTAATTATTGGCGTTTTTAGGCAATTTCTAGGTATTTATGATAAAATTCATGGGCAAATATACAGGGTGTTTCATTAAAAAAACAACACCGACTATTGCATACTTGCGTGAATCACCCTGTACATTTAAATTTATGTTTACATAACGCACAACTCAATTCAAAAGGTGTCTCGGCATTTTTTATAATTTTCTAAAATAATGACATAAAGAATTTTATTCCATAAGTGGTTTCCACACTGTATACACTCTGCTTAAAGGTAACATACAGGATGTTCAAAGTTTCCATGAAAATCGCCATTTAAAATGTACTGGGTAATAATTGAATTACATAATCAATAATATCAATGATTGTAACAATTTATAATATAACTGCTTAAGTATGTACTTATGTGAAACTGCTAGACTTTCATCAAATTCTATTAATATGTGACTTATATGCCTCTAAGATCTCTACAAACCTTGTAGATCTACTGTGTGTGTCTCATTTTATGCTAGAAATCATTGTATAGACTTGTCAATTTCCAACTTTTTGTTTAAATCATTATATTCGTTAATATGTTATATATAACTCTCAATGATTAACTATTGAACTTTTGTTGCATTGATGTATTTTTTAGATGTCAGATATGGTTGAGAAATTAAATCTGCAACAGGCAGAGATTTCAGACCTTAAACTTAAACTAAATGCAGCTCAACAACACAATGCCTCTCTAGAATTACAAATTCGTCAAAATGAAGAGATAGTTATTAAGACACAAGCAGAGGCATTGAGAACTGAACAAAATTATCAACAAGAGGTAAAGCAGCTTAAACAAAAAATAAACGAAAATTCTAAGCTTATTGAAAAAGATAGAATTAGAGAATTGGAAGAGCAGTTAAAAGAAACAAAAGCAAGAGAAGCAAAACTTTTAGCTGAACTTGCTCAGCGAACGAAAGATGATGTCAATTATCAGTAAGTAAACAAACAAAGTTAAGTGTGAAGTATATTTATAATAATTATTAATTTTAGAAAAATAATGGATCAATATGAAATCACCATGAAGAGTCGCATTGCTGAGACAAAAAGGTTGCAAGAAGAAAACGAAACTATCAAAACACATTTGACAAATTTAGAACTAGCTTTCTCTGATGTGCATTCGTAAGTATATTACCCATATTGCCGCGCATCAGAAACTTCCACCCACCTTTAAATTTCCTAATACCTCAGTACCGCAGAACCTGTACATACTAGTGACACCTTTTTTGTGTTTAATTATAGGAAATATGAAAAAACCAAGGCGTCACTTCAAGGCGTCAAAGCAAATGAAGAAACCCTGCTTCAAGATCTAGAGCTAGCTCAGGCAACTAACATACAGCATGAAGAACGGTATGAATCCCTCAAAGCACACGCCAGAAACCAAATAGAAAAGTAAGTCTTATCAATTTTTATAGAGTTATACTTTTCATCATACCATCCTGAGGCATGTCCTAGGATCTCTTATTTTTGGAAAGCGGGTAGGTGTTTTGTGGTATATGTAAAAAAAATTGAATTGTTTTAGATCGAATAAAGAAATTCATGATATTAAAGAACAACACGATCTTGAATACAGCAAATTGAGAGCATTTTCCCGAAGATTGGAAATTAAAGTCAGCTCTTTGGAAGTATCCCTCCAACAAAAGACAGCAGAATGTGAACAGCTATCTAACCTTTGTGATGAAGTTACAGGCAAAAAAGTGTAACGCAATTAATTTCAAAATTTAATATTGTTTCACTTGTTCGTGTCAACAGTTACATGTTTTTTTTTCAAACTCGTTAATTTTATTAAATATGTTCTTACTAATAATCTGTGTATGGAAAATGTATCAAGCATCTAAAAGGCACATATCTACTGCTACTTTCACATGACGTAATAACCATTTGTCCAAGCATATTAAAGCATAAGAGGCTTTGTAGGTTTTGAATTAATAATATTTTCAATAGGTGGAAGAATTAACATTTTTATATTAGCAGATAACTTTTTATATTAATGCCTTAGATTGTAGTATTAACTGTAACTGTCCGATATTTCTAATTTAAAAGTATCTTTTAAGTTAATTTTTGCTGCAGTGGCGTGAGGTTGATATATTTTCTATATACAGATTAATTTATTCAAGTGTAATGACAATTTTTCCAATTTTAAATTTAATTTCATCAGAGATTGATCGAATTTGCTTCAATATCTATAACAGCTATTTCAGATTAAGTGTACCTGCAGAGTTTTTTGATACTTTAACGAAGGTATGTAAAATCTGTCTTTTTTGGCATTTATAGCACATCTAATTTTAATCTATAATAAGCCTCTGAAAAGTTGTGTGATTTAAATAAGTAAAGAGAATCTAAACGTTTTTACATTAAAAATATCTATTTAATTGATTGTTTGCTTTAGTAGCCCGAATACAATAGTCCTCGATGAGTAGCATACAGCAAATTTGAATAATTTGGAGTTGTTGTTATCTTCTTCGGGTTGAAAGTTCAATTCAGTTCAATTGACTTTGAACCAAGCTGTGACCCTAAAATTTCATTCTAGTTTCATCAATATTCATATAAAATGTATGTCTTACTCGCTTATATTATAGGCCTCTAAAACTAATAATTAAAAATATTGGGATATTTTTTAAAATAGAAACAAGCGCATATGCAAAGATTACAGAATAAAAATATAAGATGTTTCACTCGTTCGAATTTATCGCGTAAAGCATCGATGCCGCTGGTGACTATCTAGTGACTTGGATGGTACAGTACGTCGCTACGTCCTTACTTGCATTTAATTTGGCATATTATACGGGACGTCGCCCGTCGAGCGATGTTATTTTAGAACGGTGTTTATTGGTTGTTCGTGTTTTATACTTTTGTTGTATAGATTTTTTAAATTTATTAATTATTTGTTGAAATGAGCAAAAAGTCATATTAATATGTTTCTCTTTAATAGCAAAGCTTAAACACTAAATATTTTGAAATATTTGCTAATACAAAATTACGGATTTATTTTTATAATAAGGAAATTATATAAACAAATACATTAACCAAGAAAACACAAAAACTCAATTCTATACCTAACCAAAGGGGAATTGGTCAGTTCCTTTTGAACTAATATACTAAATTTTCTTTTCATCATCCAAGTAATCAATTTCCTTTCAAATATTATGCAAGTCTATATGCTAGAGTCCGTATATATTTTACTCTCAAATGTATATTGAAAGATTTGAAAAACAATAGATTAAATTTAACACGTAAACCAAACTCCAAACTTAGTATTTTACAACATTTATAAAAATTTTTAATAAAGGTAGCTGCTTCTCTTTTTACTGTTTTAACCTTGTCAATCCAAAAAATACGCGTTATTTAAAGATCAAAATTTAAGATTTAGTGGCCCTATTATTCTGGTGGCTAATAAGTATATTCTATTGAATTTGTGATAAATATCTGCTAGATTATCAATAAGTATCACAAAATTACTAAGATGCTGGATAAAAACTGTGAATTGATTCATTTTAAAAATTCAAGCTTATTTTTTACTTGCCTTTTCAAATTCATATCCCGAACATTTTTCGAAATAATTAACATTTAAAAATAAACCTTTGTGATAAAGAATCCTATTAATTTAAATATATATTTCTCTAATTACCCCTGTATAGCTTGAAATAAAATAAGCTTTTCTAACTTATCTGGTATCTACCGGTCTCGTTATTGACAACAAAAGCGAGTCGTAAACATAATTTATGAGAGCGGCGTCCGTTTGGGACAGCAACTTGAATCAAACCGCCCTTGAGTGAAACATCTTATATTTTTATTCTGTAATCTTTGGCATAGGTTTTATGACCGATATTGATTGACATTTGTCGATTTGTGCTATCAATGCCAAAAAAAAACTAATTATATTCTGAACTTCAATTTCAACTGATCAATTTTATTTTAAAATTCTGGTTTCAAGTTAAAATAGCAATCATTGCACTTGAACTACTAATTTCCGTTTTTATTGGGTGTTATTGATCGACTAATATCTACAGGACCATTTTTCCATCACTACTAACCCTTTTCAAAGTATTTTATCCAAACCGATTCTCAGGTTGTGTTCTTAAAGCATTTTTTTATAAAATGTGACTAAAACTACATAATTTTCAACTACTCGACAGTTCTTGTTTATACAGGGTGCGGTAAGAAGATAGGCACGCTTTCAAATGATCGCAGCTCGTTTTGTGACATATCTTTTTGCCTCACCCTGTACGTATAAATCAACTTGAACTAATATTCAATATACAGTAAATTGGTTTAATATAAAAAATATCAACGTATACGTATGTGCTCGAATGCTAGTAGATGAGTAGTTCAAATGACTTCGCTACAGCTAGCGGGATAAAATACCTACTTTTGTTATTTTATAAAACGTGGAAACCTGTAGATTTAGATAAAAATTATTCTCAACACTCATTTGTTATTAATTTTCAGTATTAATTATTGTTGGTACATGTCCTTCTGAGTAAGTATGTTCTTTTTAGTGTTACGAAGAGATGCCATTGTTGACAAAACGTTTGTTCTGTTCTAGTTGGTGTTTAACTACTTGATTTTTTTAATTTAATATCCCAGTTGTATTATATTTACTCTAATATATAAATGTTCCAATTCTCGTGTAGTTTTAAATAATAGTGATATTAGAATATTTATTTATATTTTTGGTATGCAGCCATAATTATACATATAAGACTTAATGATTATATAGGACGTGTAGATTTTATGGATTTAGTGTAGTATTTGAATTGAATATTTTCCCAACTCTCGAGCGTTTCAATAGGTGCTGATTTTATTGTTCACAATTACTAGACAATTTACGCCACGCGCCAGTTTTGCATAATTGAATGGACATGGCCGTTCTCAAAATTATTTTCGGTTTCATTCGCGTGGTTTTTCTTCCCCAATTGGTTGAATATGGGCCCTGGGTATATCGTAATGTTATATTGAAAAAAAATACTAGTGAAAAATGCTACACTAATCAAAAGCTATTCTAATATTTATTAAATATATGTGATCTTGAATTTGCTTACATATTATAGGAACTCCTTATATTATGTGTCCTACTGAGAACAGATTTGTTGGAGAATTTCGATTTTAGATATTTGTATACCTGAATAACCGGAAGGGGTGAAGTATTCATAAGAATTTTTCCTGTTTCTTCAAATACAGTTGATTTTTTTTCTCTTATTTTTTGGAAATCAAACCACAATAATGTTTTTTATTTTTTTATTTCGACGTTTCGGTAGCGTTCCAGCTACCGTTGTCAAGATTAACTAGTAATAAAATAATTTTTGGTCCCTATCAAACGCAACGAAAAAATATGACAACTAGACAATCCATAATATTTTGAAGTTTAAGACTACAAAAATTTTATCAAGGTACATTCATAGTAGATTACATCTCTGGTGAAATGTGAAATAAATTATTTTATTTTATGACATTCTAACGATATGATAGTCTACTAGAAATGGAATCCATTGAAGTGCACGTTCCAGGAACGGTTTTTATTGGGATAGTGCTTTTTTTCGCTTATTTTGGAAATGTTAATAAAACGCGTTTGTTTTATATATAACTCAGTTTGGTGATTTTTTGTATTGAAGTGTGTATCGATTAACAACTATTCCAATGATAAATCATAAGAAAACCTGGATAAAAACTTATGATGCTATCCTGATAACGCAGGTAATTGATTATTGGAAATTTCTCTTTCTAACATTGGTAACCAAATTTGACTACATTCGGCTGAAATACTAGCTACACATTTATCTGCATTTAGTTGTATTAAAGCACTTTCTTTGATTTTTCGTCTTTTATTATTGGGCTGTTTCAATATTATTTTTGTCGAATCCCATTGAATTTTATGTCTCTCTTCCCAAGCATGTTTACAAATACCTGACTTGAAGAACTCCCTGTCTTTGATATCAGGATAGCATCATAAGTTTTTAACCAGGTTTTCTTATGATTTATCATTGGAATAGTTGTTAATCGATACACACTTCGATACACAAAATCACCAAACTGAGCTATACATATTTTGAAAACAAAAATAATCATACACAAAAAAGTAACAACAAACGCGTTTTATTAACAACATTTCCAAAATAAGCGGAAAAAAGCGCTATCCCAATAAAAACCGTTCCTGGAACGTGCACTTCACTGGATTCCATTTCTAGTAGACTATCATATCGTTAGAATGTCATAAAATAGAATATTTACCAGAGGTGTGATCTACTATGAATGGACCTTGATAAAATTTGACAACAAAGTTTTGTAGTCTTAGACTTCAAAATATTATTGATTGTCTATTGGTCATATTTTTTCGTTGTGTCAGATAGGGACCAAAAATTATTTTATTACCAGTTAATCTTGACAACGGTAGCTGGAACGCTACCCAAAAAATAAGAGAAAAAATAATAACTAATGCCACAAGGAACTTACGGAAGATATTTAAAGTTGAATAGTTTTTTATATGTACAGTGTTTGTAGTATTGACGGATTATATTTTGGATAAGTTGATGTAAACAACATATACCTAGCTTGATATCGCAAATATACAAATGGACTAGATATTAAAAAACATTGAATCAAAATAATACCATTTTGGCCAAATCTAAAACTAATACGTCCCTATGTGTTAAAATTGGATTATTCTTGATTAATAAAACGTAAAAATAAAATATTCTCTTGAGGCGCGTCCACATTATGCCGCTGTGTGCCAATGGCAAGGCCGATTCGATGTAGACGCGACCGTTGGCACGTACCAACAGGCTAACCGTGTGGCAATGAAAATAGCTGAAGAGTCGGTCTCTTTCAAAGGAAGCCAATGAGAGCGGAAACGTGCCAACCACTAGGCTCTCGCGAAATTGGTTGTGATTTAGACTGTCTGCCAGCTAGCAAGTGCTTTCAAATGAAGTGGGTGAACGGGAAAGTTGATAAATGAATGCCAACACTTAAGTTGACGTTTTTACAGTCTCTGGTATTGCCAATGGCGGCAAATTGTGGACGCGTCTTTATGTTGACATCGTTTCCAATTTGTATATTCCAGATACAATGGTTTATGGGCTCAGGTGGTCTTTGAAAAGCTTTACAGACTTATCTTCCATTGAAAAATTAAAATAAAAGAATTGTCCAATGAGTAGTGTACAGGGTATTCGTATAATTTATTTTAAATCATGCAAGTAAATAGATTTTTTCATTGACAGGGAGGGAATAGAAATACTATTAACGAAAACTGTTGAATATCGTTTTCATTGGCATTTGTGTCTTATATTTACCTAAAGGAGCTGTTGTTTTTTTACAAAAATTTCTTCAGTAGGCAAGAAGTATAAATGGAAATCGTTACTTTCTCCTTCAGATCGATATAGTGTATATCATAATGTGTAAATATCTGCACTTGAAATATTTTCATTAAATTCTATAACTATTTTTTTGCTTTATTTATATAAACCGTAGTACCAAAATTGTACATCCAGATTTTCCTCCCCCTTTACCGATGCTATAGAGTTGGAAATTTTGACAAAAAAGAACGCACCTAGTATTACTAGAGCTGAAGCGAGTTTCCGAAAGCGCCTCAGGTTATCTATGGTTATACGTTCAAAGTAGATCTATGGTAGAAGTAGTCTTTTCTGCGCACCTCTATGATCTCCCTGATAAAAATACTGCTGCATTCCATTGTGATTTCATTCTCGTATTTAAATTGAAACTGTTGAGTTCTTTATGTTAGGAAATACATTGGTTCGAATGTTTTCGGAATATTGATTATCTAATGTCTATGGTAAAACCGACTATTAATAGGTATTTTCCATCCACCTAAACAGTGTCAAAAGTCATTTCTGTCATTGTATGTTGTTAGCCTGTGGCTCTAGCAGATTCGCGTACGGTTTCCAGACCAGATATAAAATGGCTTTGCTTTGTTCTTTGTGAGGTGTATTTTGTTTATTTCTAAATTAGTTTAGTTAAATTTGTGTTAAAAACTGACTAATAGTGGCCTTAACAAGTGTTCTTAATGTGGATTATAATAAAAACAAGGAAGTTTCATATGAACAACGAATATCTATTCTGCAATTTTAAACCAAAAGTTTTGTGATGAAAATTTTGGTAGTTACAATGAAACGATTTGGCTTATTTTGTACAATTTTATATTTAACGATTAAAAGTTGTCAAACAACGAATTTACGAGGTGAGTATTTAAACAGTTGCTTACGTTTAGTTATAGTATGTACTATTAACAGGTATCACGTGCTAATGCCCTTACAGTGATCAGTTCTACTATACAACTTCTGCTCTAATATACTACTTGTTGCTGTATTCAATATGATAAGTTGATAACCCTTAATTAATTTTAGGAAAGTAGAAAGAACATGCAACTTTTATTTTTCTAGTTTAAACTGTAAATTTCAATGAACCCGCTACTTACAATATATTATGTTAGAAACTGGAATTATTTAAAAAATAAAATTTACATGTCATTTGTATATTTTTTTAGAATGGTGTTGAATAAGTAACTACCTAAATAATTATCATCTGAATGTTGTACCATTATTAATAATACCTATATGAAACTATTATTGGACAGTTATTTATCATTAGCTCACTTTGATCTTCAATAATGAGAAAAATCTGGAGACATACTTTTTTATATAAAAATTGATTTAGATTTTGTTATCTTCCCATAAATTAAAAACCCATAAATTAAAAAATGCATTCTTCATTGGTATAGTTATTCATTTATCTTAACTCTTGGTATGTACCTAATCTACAGTTTCACAGTTTTTTTAAATATTCTGTTATTGTTTTTATAAAAAAAAGTACTTAGGTAGTCTGTTTTAAATAAACTTTATAACATAACCCAATATAAATGTGTCACAAAACACTGTGCATTGTTACATTCTTTTGTGAACAGAGCTTGTCAAAGTTTATCTTTGATTTATTAAAAAGTTGTGTCACAGTTCCTGTTTAGTCTTTATAATCATTGTTTATATTACTTTGAAAAATATGTATATCAGTGAAATACCTATCTATTTGAAATATGTAGATATCTTTAGATACCTAGGTATATCTATTTATTAACAGCATAAAACATAGTATAAAGTACTTTTGGTTTTTAATAATTTGCTATTTATATAATTTCTGCAGGGTTTGTCACAAATAATCTAAACATATATCGCAACAATTTAATAATACTAGAGGAACACAACCTCTCACTGCTTCGTTTATAATGTACCTTTAGTTTTTATATGGCTATTAAAAGGTATTGACTGACTAATCACTGTATATATTGAAAGTTATGCTTATAAAATTGGCTGCTTTTTTGACTTATTCATTGATAGTCCTGGGTATTTGCAAACATGCTTGGGAATAGGGGCATTACAACTCCATGCAGAGAATTGTATAGCTAACATTTCAGCAGAATGTAGTCAAATTTGGTTACCAATGTTGAAGAGAGAAATTTCCAATAATCAATTATCTTTGTTATTAAGATAGTATCATATGCTTTTATCCAGGTTTTCCAATGATTTATTGTTGGTATCCAAATAATTAATCTACCATAAACAATCCTATGGTAGTTATCACACATTCCTCATTAAAATTTCCATCAACTTAATGCTTTCAAATATAAAATTAAGTTGGATTTGTTTGGTAAATCTAGGCTGAGTTCATGTTCTTAATAAATTGTTTTAAACAAAATACTTTAGTACTCATTTTCGTTATGCTACGTGATAATAAGTAGGAAGGCATGCAATGACATTCAACCAAATGTGTAGTAACGGTTTGTAAACTTGGTTTAGTTAACCATAATAAAATTTGACAATTTTAAATTGGGCACTATAATCTGAAATTCTTGTTTTAACCATCACTACTTTGAATTTACTGTTTTGACCCTCACTTTTGTCATTCTGATGATATTTTACATATCAAAATAATAAGTTTTCATATATTTTTTTTATGTAATTAATTAGAAACCTCACGGAGTACTTCGATTAATTTTTGTAATAATTTTTAGCAAACAAAAACATTGGAGAGCTTGTATTTATTTACATTATATTAATATGTACTTTTATTACACAACAACTGAGATAATGTAGATATGGATTCATTATTTTTTATGGTCCAGTAATTTTGAATTTTTCATTTAGAGAAAAACAAGTCTCATGAAATTTAATTGTTTGTTTTCTTGATACTGAAAATAACTAGACACTGAGAAAGAGATGGAGACAATTTTATAGGCAATTATTCATTAATCATAATCAATGTTATTATTAATTATTTAAAAAAAATGAAGTGAATGAACTAGAATTGCAGAATAAAAGCAATTTAATGTAAATATAGTTTGGTTGGTATTAAGTGTTTGATATTTACTGCTCAAAAATGAATTTAAATACCCTATAATCTTCAACAATTTCTAATTATTTAACCTCAAATACATTATGGTCCTAAAATATGGAATGCTCATTAAAATGAAAACTATAACCCAAATAAAAGATAAAATAACACTAGATGTTTTGTTCTCTTGAGATCTCCAATGTAAATAAATTTATTTAAGTCTAGGTTTCTGTAAAACAGATGGAGAAATAATTCACATACTTGCAGAATTAATGCATAGAGAATCCCAGAGGATAACACCTGGGAGACTGATGGATAGAAGGCAAAACTTGTCTAAGCTGAAGCTTCAGAATATCCTACAATTTCTACAAGTAAAAGAACTAAAGAAACTACTCCTCAGAAACTGAGTAGAAGAAGAGGGCTCAACATATCTTTTAGGTCTCCGTTAATGTCAATTTATCCTTTAATACTTACTTGGAAACTTTCATTCTAACCATATCAAATTTCCCCAGCAATCATCCATGTTGATGATGTAGATGGGTTCAAAATTTTCTTGTGTACATTTGATAGATTGAATTTTGGAGCTTCACAAATATCTTCATTACAAACTAGTCGGCAAGCATGATTTTGGCGCCCCATTGAGCAATTAAGGGGCGCCATTCTACTCATGAACAAATGACTCATAGGATTGCTGATCATAAGATTTGAAAGAAAAACAATTGAGAAAATTAATCTTGACATCGTGAGTTTGCTGCAAGTTTGCCAAATCAAGGAGGATCAATTTGTTATAGACACTTTGTGTCATGTTCCCGGGCGCAGAGAACCTTAGCTACGCCACTGCTTCAACATAATTCATAAAAGTGTTGAAATACAACTATTTTAAGAGACTACAGTGAAAAATTTGACCCAGACAACATGCAAAGTTGAACAAAAGTATACAAATACAGGATAATTAATATCAACACAGTTGGATATTGAATGGTCACGTTCCCCACATACAAAAGGTTATTAAATAAGTTACAGTGGAAACTTTCGATATCCGCTAGGAACCTGTAACGTTTTATTTAGAGTAAATACAATGCTGAGGTAAATTCTATCATTTAAAAAGCCCCTATGAAATAAAGAACAAAACCGTTTAGTAATTTAACTGATAATACATCTTATGAGGGCTTTTATTAAGTTAACGTTGAGTGTTTTGATTTAATAATTTTATTGAACCCATTAAAGTGGAATGCTTTTTATTTTTGTGTGAGTTTTATGTAGAGGGATGCGTAGGAAGTGACTAAACGCTTGAGAGGTTAAACATTTTTATATAATATAATAGTTCTGCTAGACCCCATGGACGCAAACCATGAATTATAATCGGTCACGTCCTTTCAAGTTTTAGTCTGGGGAAGTTGTGTCGAAAAATATACCTACCTACCATAAAATTTTTGTAACAGTTTTTGAAAAATTAAGGGTTGAAAACTATTTTTTTCTAATCATGTTATAGGGCGTAAGATTTTCTACACTTTTGATGTCTACAATTTTTTTGTGCCAGCAAAATTTAAAGAGATACCAGACTCTAATTTTGAGTTTTATGCGGGTCGATATGTTTTTGATTAGGGACATAATATTCCATCCTGGAAAATTTTGATGTTTGTGTCCTAACTTCCACGGACTATTTTTTTTGTCACATTACTTCTTGCTAGTTCATTTTTTGTTTCAGTTGAATGTATAATTTCTGTTTCTTGCTCGTTGAAACTAAGTGGATATAATATTTACTTACTTCCTTTGTAGAAATTAGAACATGATACAAAGATAATAATACTCAATCAAAATATCAAGGAATGAAGTAAGCAAATATTGATTTTTTTTATCATTTCATATGAACAGATCATTATTTAAAAAATACAGTTTTAATCGCCAGGTAAATGAAAAAACAAAGTGTCATTTGCCACGAAACGAAGAAATTTAAAATATAGACTTATTTGTATTAGAAAGAGTTGAAGGTAATCGTAAATTTACAATAAAAATTGATTAACATGGAATCTAATTCTATTGAAGCCATAAAAAACCTTTAGCAAGTTGAATTCCCTTTAATAACCTTGACGTGGCGTGTCTATTGTCTGCATGGGGTCACATGAGTCATGGTATACATCATAATACTTTCTACGTTGTGTACCTGAAAGAAAGAAAGTTCATTTTCACAGAAAACATAAAACTTTTAGACAGTGTAACATAAACAACTGACCATATCTAATGATTACTTTTAAAGATTAAGTTATAATTTGAAGGTTATCGTTATATAACGGTTTATTTGTTAAGGATGGTTATGGTTATACCTAATATTTGCCTTCGTGTCTAACGAAACCATTTCAATCTACATAATATAATTTAACAGTGTAAAACTCTATGGATACTCTATATACTCGGCTATAAGTATTTGTACATCAAGAATATTTAACAGGTCTGCACCATAAACTACAGCGATTTATGACCTATTACATAACCAAAATTAACAGAACCGATTCCACATTAATAATTTATAAATAAATAAATCAGATATTGACGGTGGTTGCTTATAACGTTTCTTAGTATCAACAAAGTATGCATACGTCTGAAGTGATGGTATGACTAATCCAGAAAATATCCTTTTAAGTATTAAGCAAGAAAAGCTGACAAATATTTCGAAATTAGTTAATGGATCTTTGTGAAAGCATTTAATACGTGGTAGGTATATTAAATACATCATATCTTTATGCTAGTCTACGTATTTGATTTTTCTTAAATTCTCCTTGCTTTACTTATTCATAACACAATATACCTATTTGAAGCTTACAACATTTAAGCGAATCATTTTTCTCAGACGAACCATGGGGCCTCATATTGTTCTTAAACGATTAAGTTGGCATCTTTGGATTAGATTCATGTTAGATTTATTATGTTTTTTTCATGTTGGGATGTTCTTGCAAGTTTAGTACTGATCTATCAGAAATATTATTCACCGATAATAATACATCACTGTATTTCTGTATTATCGGCAAATGTAAGACGTTGGCAAGTCAGATGTGAATAAAACATATATAGCATTAGCCCAAGGACACTCCCTTGCGGAACTGCTGATTTTATTGGATGCTGTTTTTGATCTTTCAGTTCCCATTTTTAGTTCAAATTGAAGATCACTGCGGTAAGATTTGAATAGGATAAAGTAAGAAGGAATATCTGTTATTTGATGTATATGTTGAGTGCCTTTGGCAGAATCCAAATTGATGGTGTAGGATCCATTCTTCTGGTCGATAGGAGTTTGCTTTGCTGGTTTGACCATTGCAATTGTTTGTGTGAATAGGGTAATTTTAATATGCTTGCTTCAGTCCGTTAGTGAACATCCTCAAATATATAATGTGTCTAAATTATGTTGTAAAACCTGTTCTATTAGATAAAGTGTAATTTACAATACTCGCAATAACTTTATTGCTTAATATAGACTTGAAACTTGAAACCATCTTATCTTGATATATATTATATACTTTCGGAGTTATCAGTTCTTAAAAATGTTTATATTTACTTACAAATTAACCCTACTTAACATTTTTAACAAACGGTTTCAGTGTGTGTACAGAAACTACCTATATAGATCATTTCATTAGACTGGTGCATTTTTAAAAATTTTAACAAATTGTACACCCAACCTAAAAATGCAGTATAATTATTGTAACCAAAAATTCATAAATAAATTTGAACTAGGTCCAAAATACCAGACTGATTTGGATACAAATGAAATTAATATACATCAAATATCTCCAAATTCGATTGGTTGAAAAAAAATCTCGTAAAATATCTCGCCATTAATTGTATTGCTTTTTTTTAAAGTCTGTGGCTTGGAAATCTTATTGTGAACGTGTCGTTTGACACATATGGTTATAATTAACAATAAATAATAATCAATGGAATCGTAAAAACCACACAAGCTAATGAAAAATTGTGTCTCATGTTATGACACCCACTCTAGGTATGAAATCAGTGGTTTTTTGTTTAAAATAATATCACATGCCATTTCAATGACTGATGTTAAAGCTGAAACAATATTACAATTGAACTTCTACACCATTTGACTTCTCCAGACACCAGTTATTTTCTTTAAAACGAGTCGAAATCTAGAACTAAAATTTTATTTTTATTTCGACGTTTCGGTAGCGTTCCAGCTACCGTTGTCAAGATTAACTAGTAATGAAATAATTTTTGGTCCCTATCTGACACAACGAAAAAAATTTGACAACTGAACAATCAATAATATTTTGAAGTTTGAGACTACAAAACTTTGTTGTCAAATTTTATTAAGGTCCATTCATAGTAGATCACATCTCTGGTAAAATGTGAAA
>CAJUYH010001718.1:25697-46204 GCA_910591685.1 Galerucella tenella
TTATGATGCTATCCTGATAACGCAGGTAATTGATTATTGGAAATTTCCCTTTCTAACATTGGTAACCAAATTTGACTACATTCGGCTGAAATACTAGCTACACATTTATCTGCATTTAGTTGTATTAAAGCACTTTCTTTGATTTTTCGTCTTTTATTATTGGGCTCTTTCAATATTATTTTTGTCGAATCCCTTTGAATTTTATGCCCCTCTTCCCAAGCATGTTTACAAATACCTGACTTAAAGAACTCCCTATCTTTGATATATTTTTTATGTTCACTTATTCGGACTTTCAATGGTCTAGATGTTTCACCTAAATAGAATTTGTCGCATTCACAAAATATCTGATATATGCAATTTTTTGAAGATTGTTCTTCATTTTTTGGTTTCGTTTTTGTTAGTATAAATCTCAACGTATTGTTAGATTTGAAGCTAGTTCGAATATTGAATTGATTACCAATTTTTTTAATTCTCTCCGATAAACCCTTAACATACGGTGTTGTCAAGTTTTTAAAAATTATGTTAGCTGAATTATTAATATTATTGTTATTATTATGGGGTATTAACAATGAGCCCTTCTCTCTAACCTTAATTTCTTTATTTACAAATTCTGCCGGTAACTATTGGCATTTAAAACATTTTTTAGTAGAGTTTTCTCCTTTATGAAATGATTATCATTAGAACAAATGGTTCTGGCCCTATCGTATAAAGATTTTACTACCCCCTTTTTAACGCTTATAGCATGATTTGATTCAAAATTCAAATACCTATTAGTGTGTGTTGGCTTACGATAAACACTTGTTTCATACCCTGCAGGTGCTTTATTGATAAGAACATCTAAAATGGTAAAAAATTGTAATTTTCAATTTCAAATTTTATAGACTTTTCTACTTCATTTATATACGTTATGAAATCATTCAGAGATACTAAGTCATAAGGCCATATTGCAAAAATGTCGTCTACATATCTCCACCAGACAATTGGTTTTAATTTTTGATTATTTACTATTTTGGCTTCAAAATGTTCCATGTAAACATTTGATAGAATTGGTGAGAGGCAAGAGCCCATGGCAAGACCAAAATTCTGTTCATAAAAATCATTATTGAACTGAAAATATGTTTTTGTTATACATAATTTTAATAATTCTATTATTGCTGCTACGCTCAATTTGGTCCTTTCTGTAAGGGTCTGATCTATTTCTAATTTCGATTTGACAAGTTCTATTGTTTTCTGTACCGGTACATTTGTGAAGAGACTAACTACATCAAAACTGACCAAATAATGGTTTTTGTTAAACTTTAAATCTGATAGTTTTTCTAAAAAATGATTGCTATTTTTGATGTATGAATCTGTCTGTCCTGCGAGGTGTTCAATGATTTTTAATATATAATTTGATAGTTTGCTGCATGGGGAATTAATAGTGCTACAAATTGGTCGTAATGGTATATTTTGTTTATTAATTTTTGGTAAACCATAAAAATGTGGTGGTTTACTGTATTTAGGTGTTAACATTGTTCTTTCACGATTAGCAAATTCGTTCTTGAATTTGAAAAGTGTCTTATAAATTTTGTTTTCAATTGATTTGGTAGGATCATTTGATAGCTTAGTAGCATTTATTAATAAAAGTTATATTTCTGGGATACATATACAGCAGTTCATACGGTTGTTTTCCGATACATCCACTTCAGTAAAATTAGATTTCAATAGAATTGGCTAAGTTTGTTGCGGAAATGTTTCGTAACAGTTTGAAGCAAATTGATTCGTTAAAATTACACCACAAATCCGCTGTAAGCAGCATTGAACTCATGTTAAATTACACACATACGTTAATGAAAATCAAAATTTCAGTAACTATGCAAAAGCATACAGAGTGTTCCACACATTTTAGATAGATAGATAACTTTATTGAAATAGGTACATCCTAATATACAGCAACATTAATATAAACACAATTCAAAAAAATATCCACAATATTTGTTCATAAGTACTAGCTACATTATTAATATACAAAAAATACATAATAATAGGTACCTAACAATTTGGTATCATCCTAATGGCCTCTTAAATGGCTTAATAAATTATTTTTAAACAGAATAAGACTTGGAGAAGACTTTACATTTTCAGGTAGACTGTTGTAAGTAATAAATCCTTTAAAAGTTGATGTTTTAGTATTAAATGTTTTTGTTTGATTATTTACGTATAAATTATTTCTTATACTCGTATTATACTGGTGAATTTGATTATTAAAAATTATAAATCTGTCAAAATATGCAGGTAAAAGATTATGTAACATTTTGTAAATGTATATCATCGTTGAATATGTAAGTCTGCTTTCTATAGATAACCATTCTAGAGTATCTAGCATTAAAGATATCGGGGTATTCCTGTCACATCTCAAAATAATCCTCATTGCTCGATTCTGTAATTTCTAAGTAGGAAAGATATTTAAGCTTCCCCTTTTTTTGAAATATATATTTATAGTTTTGGGTTAACTGAATTTTTGTTATCAATGAAAATAGTGAATATTTATGTTATTTAAATTTTTAAACATTTGTGTGAAGTAAAGAAAATTACTAACGCTTATGAGTCATGGAAATTATCACTATACGTATACTATTACTAATGAAATGAATAATTGTTTTATTTTCAACATTCATAATACAAGTTTACGGTTGTATACCTACGTTCAAATTAAAATGACATTAAAATCATATAACAAACAGCTTTAGCCAATGTAATGATCATCGTGAAAAATAGATTATTATTTTGGGACGCACTGTAAACAATTGATTTATGTGTAATGCTCGTGCATATTATTATTTACTTCTATGAAACATTATTAATAAACAAATAAATTTTGAAAATATCCTTTTTATCAGCTTAGTTCTAACAGAGCATTCTCGTCGAATCAATAGTGAGTCATAGACAGACTACCAAATTTATAAGACTTCCACTCGGAAGTTCATTATCTCCCAGATTTCAAGTGAAAGAGAAAACAGGGAAATCCCTACAATCTCCTGTGCAGGCAATATGATAAATTAGATTTGTAAGGTGTAGTTATCTATGACTCACCGATTTTCAGAGACGATTGAGTCATGCTGCTATGGGAAAATTCTATATCATCAGATATCTAATGGAGGAATAACAAGATGAAATAAACTTGATAATATATTTATTTATTTCAGCCACAATAAGTTTTAGTATAATAATTGTCATTAATATATAATACATGGTGTATAATGTTTGATGTAAAATGGCTCCTTGCTGTTGGGCATTATGCAGTCCTGTTTTTGGTTAGCTGAATTCAATTTTGTATGTGTGTATGTATGTCTGTGTTAGGATGAAGATTTCGGCTGTTATGTTCCTGAAAAGGCATGTGGAAAAACAGGAATAAGAGTGACATTGAAAATGTCATAATGTTATAGTTTAAAATTCATTTTTGGAAACAATATAGTGCAGTCGTTGAAGCTTGAATTTGCCACCCTCAGAAATTACGCACGGGGTATATGGGCTCGGCTTGCCCCCCTGCCTAGATACGAGGCTGGTGCTACTATGCCCTGCACTAAATTAGTCAGTGGACACTCACTTGTTGCGTAGGAGTTTTTCAATTTTAATATTACGTTTTGACCTTTGGTGATTCATGTTAATTCTCAATGAATTCGAATAATTTTCAGAATTGGTTGTGTGTTGATTGGTTTTTATTTCCCGTAGAAGATACTTGCAAGATGAGTAATAATGTTATAACATTTTAATTTTTTCTAGAATTTAATTCAAAAATATGCAGTTTAATTACTAAATTTCAAGTCGAAGTTTCCATGTTCGCGCACTTGTTTAATTGCTTGAACACTACAAATTTTACAGCTGCTAACCTTGACATCCTTCTTTAAGAATGTGTCTTATTTTTTACCACAAACAATAATTAATTAGGTTATTAAACCTGTTCGTAATAAATAAATAGCTTCAGTAATTAAATAGTGAAAAAATTTTGTCTTCTGTAAGTTCCTTGTGGCATTAGTTATTCTTTTTTCTCTTAATTTTTTGGGAATCAAACCACAATAATGTTTTTATATTTTTTATTTCGACGTTTCGGTAGCGTTCCAGCTACCGTTGTCAAGATTAATTAGTAATTAAATAATTTTTGGTCCCTATTTGACACAACGAAAAAAAATATGACAACTAGACAATCAATAATATTTTGAAGTTTAAGACTACTTTGTTGTCAGATTTTATTAAGGTCCATTCACAGTAGATCACGTCTCTGGTAAAATATGAAATGAAATATTTTATTTTATGACATTCTAACGATATGATAGTCTACTAGAAATGGAATCCAGTGAAGTGCACGTCAAAATAAAAAACATAAAAACATTATTGTGGTTTGATACCCAAAAAAATAAGAGAAAAAAAAATAATTTTGGTCCACTTTTGATAAAATCATTATCTACAAGAGGATTACAAAAATGCAATAATGTATAGGGTGTTTCGTTTAAAAAATTGGGTGGAGGTGACCGTTGGGGGTTAATTTTATAACGTCTACATGTGAGCAAAGAGACATCCCCCTTTATATGATTTTTGACGTGATAATTATTTAGGGTGGATAATTTCCATTGAAATGCTCTGTATATATACATTTCCAATAGAGGAGTTCAGTCTAAGGTCAGTGTGGCTAACAAAAGTGGTTTCTTCTGACAAGAATGACAGTTAAAGTCTACCATTCAAAAAACCCTACTTTCTCTTCAACTAAAGTTGTGTCTATCTGTGAAGTAAGTAAAAGTACAGTACAGAGAGTGTTGGCTAAAAATAAATTTCATCCATATAAGTTAAAAATGGTGCACCACCTTTCGGATGACGACCCCGACAGAAGACTCGAATTCTGTGAATGTATGACAAATAAAATTAGTCAATACCCACATTACACAAAAACAATTTGTTCTAGTGACGAAAGTACTTTTTGCCTCAATGGAAATGTGAATACACAAAATGTAAGGTATTGGTGTGACACAAATCCTCACACCTTTCGTGAACAACATACCCAATTTCCAGGAAAAGTCAATGTTTGCAGGGCAGGTATTTTGGGAAACCACATAGTTGGTCCTGTTTTAAATTCAAATTTAAGCGGTGAAGTGTATCTGGATGTATTACTATCAGGAAGTAGACGGAGCACATTTCGAACACTTACTATAAGAATCCGTTGTTGATATTTGATTAATTAAATAAAAAAAATTATTTCAATAATTTTGGTATTTATTTAATTTATCCGCCAAGATTAGTTTAAACCCAAACAAAATTAATATGGCTATGTATAGCCAATGTCAATCCCTTTCAAACGAGATATCACTTGCCATAGGGTCCTATTTAAAATTATTGGCCAGAGTGGCACTGTGACGTCATCTATTACTATTACGTCACCTGTCACCATTCGTAGAGAAGTTTACAACACTTTATTTTCACCCTCCAAATTTTATTAATGTAAGTGTAGCCGTTCGAAAGATACGAGGGGGGAGGGGACTTTTGAATGGTAGACCTTAACTGTCATTCTTGTCAGAAAAAATCACCTTTTGTTGGCCACACTGACCTTAC
The DNA here is from genome assembly GCA_910591685.1 of Galerucella tenella. Lineage (NCBI taxonomy): Eukaryota > Metazoa > Arthropoda > Insecta > Coleoptera > Chrysomelidae > Galerucella > Galerucella tenella. Next base: position 31,278 of record CAJUYH010001718.1, read on the forward strand.
ACTGAACTCCTCTATTGAGAACCTCTCTTTTTAGTCGCTAGGTTGATAAATACCATTTGTGAGTGTAGCTTTCTTCAAACTAATTATCAAATAGATAAATGTATTAATTGTCAGTTCTGGTATGCTCATTTCTTTGTAACGATTATAACGGTATTAGTAAAAACCTTCAAACGCGTCATATAGTTTATTTTAAGCACTACTTGTACGTGCCGCCATCCGCCGTTGTGCAGAACTAAAAAAAATTCATTTTTAATGATTCACGATTAAATTTAAAAATGAAAGTTAATTATTTCGATAAATCATTGTTAATTTTGTTATTTCCGCACTTGATTCAATTGTGCTCTTGAACTTGAACGGACGTTTCCTTAATCCATTCTTGGAAATTAGCAATTGTTTATTTAGTCAGTCTTCTCGTTCTCTCTAACTAAAAATATGTTATAATTGTTTGCTCGCTCGTGAATCTGTACAGTTATTTTATATGAGAACGAAGGACTGTCATATTTACTAGAAACCAGTGGCGGGCAGAATTAATTTTATTAATAGTATTTCATTTTATTTTAATTTTCATTATTATAATAAATTAGAGTATATTATAGTCTTGTACAGATATTGAATCTCTCAACATTTTATCCAGATTTGAGAAGAACTTTTTAATTACCGTCTTTTTTTTCTTAGTAAACATTGGCTGCAGTTTTTTTTATTAATAATTCGGTCTACCACACACACTACTTTCGTGAATCACTGTATTGAATTTGCGGTTTTTACTGGATTCGTCACCGCAACAGTGAAATTAAGAATGGAAACAGAACCGGATTGAAATTTCAAGATAAAATTCAGCGACCTGAGTAAAAACAGGTTTTTTATAATAATTATAGTATGACACTGATTCATTCAATTAATTTGAAGTCATCTCTTATAAGAAACACGACACCAACAAAAAAAATGAAAAATGTAATTGTTTTAACCCTTATTACGTGAAATTATTTCATAATATCAAGGAATAACAAATTCCACTCTTTATAAAAAAGGGCTTTTATATTTTTTTGACATTTTTACGGTTTTATTCATGGTTACAGTTAAATTACTAATGAATTATTCGATATTCGATAGTTTCATGGGCTATAATTTATCTTGAAAAACATTTTTTATATATTTTATGGATCGTAAGTTATTCCTATTATATTGAAAATTTAATCATAATTTTATTGTTTATAAACCATTATATTAATGGAATAATAATATTTTCAATCTGAGAATTGTTTTTTAATTATATTTGTATTGATTGTAATAAAATTGTTAAAAGGAAATATTTTATTACATTCTAGAAATTTCTTCCTGTTTTGACCTATTATATTATTTAATACGAATAACTTAAGACCCATAAAAGATATGAAAACATTTTATTGAGATAAGTTTTAGCCAATAAAATGCTCTACAAAAAACATCCTATAACATTTTTTCATTAACTTGATTGTACCGTCGAAAAATTGAAAAAATTACAAAAATTTATTACTAATTCAACTTTAATCTTGAATAAAAATTAATACTTATACATTTTTCTCCCTTTTAAAATTAAAACCTTGAACAAACAATGACGCGAAAAAAAATGCAGATACAAGTAAAATGCACAATAATTCTTAGAAACAATCTCGCAAGCTATATCATTTAAACACGTCGCTATTTCCGTACATATTTTATAAAGAATATGAATCAGTTAAACCAGTTTTATACGGGTCGCCAGGATGTTTCTTGATTTTCTTTATTTTATCTGTAAATTCCACAGAGTCGCCTCACTTATTACACAAGCATTCTGCCTCGTCGACCAATACTAGTGAACCAGATTTAAATTGTGTGCAATCACAGAGCGCGCCATAACGTTAAATAATATACCGGGTTTTTCAAAACCATATACATGATCTACAAGATCTGCTTACGTAATAATTGAACGCCCCATATTCCCTTCTAATTGCAAACTAGAATGGTTAAATCTTGTATATCATACCGTTTAACTTAGGTAGGTAGTTGTTTCTTCTTGATTGAACAGCCTTTTAAAATTAACCTTCTAACCAGAAAAAATAATGGTTCACCACAAAACATACCTGCATCTGTTTCCAAAACTTCCCCATAAATTATTTTCAGATAATAAAATTGATTTATTGCTATGTAAAAGAATGTTTATTTATCTTACTCAGCTTTAACATAAAAATATGAATGTGATCAGCAATAACATAATTTCTCTAAGTATTGACAGTTGTTTGACTTGCTCAGTATAATTTCAGTAAATATATTTGATATAGGATTATTAATAAAATAATAAAACCGGAAACCTCATTGAACTCTTGTCTAAACAGTAACATAGAGCACAAAACTAGGTTAAAGAACTGATCTACGTTTCCTCAATAAAAAGTAAACAACCAAATATCTTAATTATAGTCTAGTTTACAAGCTCGAAAATTTTCACGCCTTCTGTAAATATATTTACCCCATCATATTCAAGAAATAATAATTGTTTTCCCAATTATCTTTGAGAATCTTTTTCCGAATTCGATTATCTGTTACAGCTTCTGAATTATCCTATTTTCATCTTAATTTGTTCTAAGCCTGTTTTTGAACTTGTAAACTGGACTAATTAGTATGTTAGTATTTTGTGTGTAAATCTTTTTGACCTAATATTTACAGTAAAACGTAAATTTAATTACTTTCTTTGTTGAACATAAAAATGTTTGTTAGGTATTGTATCCAGAAATATCATTATTATCTACTGCCTCATTTAAAGTTCCAACTTGTAATATTAAAAGTAAATTTGTTACCACTTAATCAATTATTATATAAAAATATATTTCTGCTGGTCAACAAGTAGATTTAAATTAAGCAATTTGTTATGAAGTTGTCTAATAATATTTTAGAATAATTTCAATGTACAAGATACATTTAAAAAGTACCTACTAAAACTAATTATTTTTCCCATTGTAAATATTTTTAAAACATTTTTCCCATTGTAAATATTTTCAAAAGTAAATCTATAATATGTCATTCCAAATCATTGATCTGTATTCTTTATTTTTAACAACCTTTTTAGACCCACAAGAAAAAACTGATTTTGTCAGATTTTAAATGATAGAATATTAACAAATAGTGTAATATGTTGTGGAAATTGTTATCTATAAAATAACAAGTAGGGTAGATTAGATACTTGGAAATAATAATCAATCATGATATTTTTATAATTGATCCCACCTTCGGTATATACTTATTACTTATTTTGGAACCAAAAATTCCTCCCATTTCCAAAATTTTATTTTATAATCCATTTTTAATAATTAACAAAATAACTTGAAATTAAAATTACCTGAAATATATTAATAATATTTATGTTGAAATATGTGACAAAATCTTAATTAGTATGTTTATTTTGAAATCTACTGTTTACATTCAAAATTATAAACAATTGCATAAAAACAATACACTATAGTTATAATACATAATTTATAAATTTAATTTAACAATTTCATGGTCTCTAATCAGAGTTGATTGACTGTGTAAAATGCTATAATATTGATAAACATCATAAATTTAAAATTATAACATGTTAACAGATGAGTAAAGGAAACTGAGAATATTATTCAATTATTAATGATGCATGGTGAAAGGAATCTAATTTTATTTCTCTCCATGGTTGAGCTATATGTATTTTTACTTCTTATTAAACAATTCACTTGGATTTATTCATCAACTGACAGCTTAGTTTCAGTATAAATAATGAATAGTGAAAGGAATCTGATTTATCTCATTCTATTGTTAAGCTATTATGTATTTTTACTTTTAATTCTTTATAAACAATGTCCTCTTGGCCAATAAAGTGAGGTCTTACTGCATGTTCATTAGCTAGTTTTGAGATTCTTGGTAGAAATTTGTCCCAATGTTTGTCCTATGAAAGACAACGAAGATTGAGTCGTTGGAACGGGCAAACCTAGGGCGAGCTAGCAAACTTATCTGTCTTAAAAAAGAGAGTATATTATGAACCAAGTATTTTCTTAAGCTTTGCTGCAACAGATGCATGATAAATTTTTTCTTCTCACATTTTATTGTTTTTTTTTTGTTACAGCTGGTAACGATGGATCATTAGTAGAAACATTTTCACACCTACAAGAAAAAGCAGCAAATATGGTAGCAGATAACCACAAACCAAAATTTATAGACTGTCAGGATTATAAGCCATCAGTAAAGGAAGAACAACGAAGTGGGACTTTTGTTATAACAGTAAGTACTTACCTAAAAAGCCATGAAAACAATTTTGCTTATCCTTGTATATTTTTAGGTAAAAGCTCATGATGAAGATCCAAAAGACGCAGGAGGTACAATTACATACTCACTGATTCACAGAGATGGAGAAAGAGTTTTATTCGAAATAGACAACAGAACAGGCGAACTAACAACGATCCAGGGTTTTGATCGTGATGAACCTGTACGTCAAAAGGAATTGTATGTAACTGTACAAGCTGTGGACAACGGTAGGCCACCATTAGCAGATGTTTGCACTTTTACTGTAATTATAACTGACATTAATGACAATGCACCGCAGCTAGATAAATTGGTAAGCCAACAAAATTATTTATTGGAATACAGCTTTCTTTACTATGATTTTCGTTTTTCAGCAATACGATACTCAAGTATCTGAAGATTTAAAAATAAACAGTGAAGTAATGAGAGTATTTGCTTATGATATCGATGATGGTGAAAATTCAAGACTTTCTTACAATTTTTCAAATCAGAATAGTCAATTTAATCAGTATTTTATGATAGATCGAGACACTGGTGTTGTTTACTTGAAAGCACCTTTAACTGATGTAAGTTTTTTCTTCCTCCGTACATCTCCATTATCTTATTAATCTATATTTTTATTTCAGAAAAAGAACACAAGATTCACCAGTGTAGTTTACGTATCTGATAATGGTTATGCTGATCAGGAAGGTGTAAAAGAATCATCTGCTAATATTTCTATAACAGTAGTAGGTTCTGATAAACAACCTCCTAGATTTACGCACAGAGAACCCGAAGGAGTTTTAGAAATTCCAGAAAATTTTAATGATTTCTCAAAACACATAGTTACCGTTGAAGCTATGTAAGTAAATATATAAGCTGTATATTATTTTTATTATCAATTTAATATGATATTATTTAAATATATTTTGTGTTTCAGATCCAATTTGAATGATCCACAACTTGCCTTTGAGTTGGTGAAAGGGAAAACATTCCAAACGAATAAGGATCAAACGTTTTTACTTGAAGCTGATGGGAACAAAGCTTACATAAAATTAGTCCGTCCACTTGATTATGAAACTGTTACAGAATATACTTTGACGATTAGAGTGAATAATAAGGATTCTATGGATGCTTCTATAAATATCCCGATTAAAGTACTTGATGTTAACGATGAGATACCAAATTTCCTTGAGTTTCTCAAAGGAAGTGTTGTTGAAAATGACAAACCTGGTGTTCAAGCAATACAAGTTAGAGCTATCGATAAAGATGGAACTGCAGCTAACAATATTGTAAGCTACGAGCTTTTGGATAATCAAGATATATTCGCCATAGATAAATCAACTGGTATCATCACATCTAGAATTGGTTTTGACCGTGAAACAGTACCACTGTACCACGTAAACGTTAAGGCTTATGATAATTCTCCCTCCGCACTGTACAATACATCCGAGCCAAATTGGGTAAAACAAACTTTCCAGATTAGCATTGAAGATCAAAATGACAACAGACCCGTATTTACCCATCCAATTTATTACTTTAGTAATATCACTGAAATTTCTGATCTTCAAAGTAATGTTGGAGAAGTCAAAGCTCTTGATAACGATACAGCTTCCCTTATAAGCTACAGTATTGTATCCGGGAATGATAATGAGTCTTTTGCTATTGAAAATACAACCGGTAGGATAAAAGTCAATAGAAAATTAGATTTCGAGTGGAAGGAAAGCTATAATTTAACGGTTAGAGCGTATGACGGAGCGTACGAAGATTACGCTATCGTCGTAATTTTAATTACTAATGAAAATGATGAAAGACCGGTTTTCGAGAAGTATCCTCAAGACATATACATCGACGAAGAAAAAATTGATTCGAATTGTATAATTACGGTAAAAGCTTATGATCCGGATATAAAAAATAGAAGCGCCGATCAGCACATAGTATACGACGTAGCAAAAGAACAAAAAAACTTTCTTACTGTTTCGTCCAGTGGTTGTGTGAAAATAATTGAACCGCTGGACAGAGATCCACCGTACGGAAGTCCAATCCGTCAAGCTTTTATTTATGCTCGAGATAACGACGGAGGCACTAATTCTTTATTGGGAACAGCTGAAATAGCAATACATCTAAGGGATATAAACGATAACGCACCATTTTTGAATGTAACTGAAATTGTTTGGTACGAAAACCAAGATCCAGGCTTCATAAGTATTTTGAGTGCCGATGATTACGATGGCCCGGACAACGGTCCTCCATTTACTTTCCGCCTGGATATCGATGCTTCCCAAGACATTCGGGATAAATTTTCCATTAACGGAGACCAACTATTCGCCTTAGTTTCTTTTGACAGAGAGCAACAGAAGTATTACGACATTCCGATTGATATTACTGATAGCGGTGATCCAACCCAACACGGAGTCAGTTATCTTAGAGTTATAATTGGGGATGTAAATGATAATGCAGCTAAAGATGGCAACAGCACAATATTTGTTTATAAATACGCCAATGGTCTGGACACTGATATGCAAATCGGACGTGTCTTTGTTGAAGATTTAGATGACTGGGACATTAACGACAAAGTTTTTGTTCAACAAGATAATTTTGACGAATTTTCTCTTAATATTAGTGACAACGGTATGATTTTAATGCATCCTTCGACACCAGAAAACGTTTACGTTCTACACTACAGAGTTACCGAAACGCATGAACCTGAAATAGAGGAACATACAGTGGATGCCATAGTTATTATCACTGTTAAACTACTCCCAGAAGAAGCTGTTTTGAAATCGGGATCGATTCGATTACAAGGACCGTCTAAAGAAGAATTTGTTGAAAGTATAGTGGTAAGTAAATTACTGCAAATTAATTTATATCCTATTTTTTGTTTGGTCGATAATAATCGTAGTCCCAATTAGATCCCTTCTGACCCCACAAGAGATGAGAAGTGTCCATTAATTTGATATGTTACATTATTTTCAGTTGCAATTTTGACCTACACACACACAACCTAGATGAGCCCGTCCCACCCAGGATGTTCCTCTCTAAGCGAGGTACATCTCCGGGGAGGACTTCCACTACTTCCCCCCATCTCATCCGATGGGTCTCATCATCGTAGTTCGCGTTTCGGAGTACAGCTCGTCCTAGCTAAAAGGGCTAGCAGCTGGGGGCGAACTGTCTTCTCTTTGGCCGTGTAACCTCGGTGGTTTTTTCTTCGGCGGTCTTCCGTTGTGTGTATTTGCGCTGCCTCTACAAAGTGCGTCCTCAGCCGGCAAATTTCTCTTGTTAGCTGCGGCTTGGGCGTAGCTGACTCCTGTCTTCTTTACTGCTGTTGCTGTTGTCCTTGTCTTCTGGTTGTTTGGGGCTTTTGGGCATCCTTTTTAGTTTGCCGGGTGTTCTCCCTGGCAGTTTGCGCAGGTGGCTTGGTCTTCGGTCGTGGGCAGTCTTTGGATCGGTGTGGTCCTCCGCACTTCACGCATTTCGTGTTTTGCCTTGGCAGTTGTAGCACTGCGTCGGCCCTTTTCCTCTTCTTTGTTCTTCCCACCTGATCCTCACGTTCTGGATGTGTTGGATTTTCCGGATTTTTTTTTCTCCAGGCTCCAGCTCCACCAGGTAGATGGGTAGCGGTCTTCTCTCTCCGATTCTGGAATGTAATTGGGTTAGTAGTTTTATACTTACCCCTTGTCTCTCGATTTCTTCCTTGATTTCCTTTCGGGTGGCGGCTTCTTTTTTTGTATTTCCCTGATGGATATCACTTCCGTGAAATCCATCTCCTCTTCTTCACTGTCTTCGTCTTTTCTTGGGGATTCTGTCCTCTGCGTCTTTCTGCGGACGCTTTCTGAGCGGCTTCGGCTTCTCTTCTCCTCTTGCATCGCCTTTGCCATGTTCTCCATGGCTTTTCTTAGGCCTGTCTTCTCTTCTTCCATGCGCTGGATGGTTTTCTTCATCTCTTCTGCGGCTTTTTTCGCTTCTACTGCTTCTTTTTTGGCTTGGCCCCTTTCTTCTTGGAGTGTCTTCCTTATTTCCATGTCCCTCGTATTTTCGTTACTTCTTCCGCTTTCTTTGTGCTTTCTCGCCCCACCATTTCTGCGTTCTTCATGGCTCTTGTTGCCGATGTTGTAAGTGCTAAGAAACACTATTTGCGTTTAGAAACGCTGTTTTCGTCTTCTGATAAGCTTTCGCCGGTTCGGTTGATAAAAATCATCCTCCGTCCGATCGCTTTCTCAAAGTCCACTTCGCTTGCTTCTGAGTATTCAAGACACGTCCTTCCTACTCGGCTGCTCGCTGTCGACTCTCTACCCTACTAGCTATTTCTCACTCTTTTGACCTACCTTTGACTTTGACAAGCTTAATGCCTTTGCCTAATGTGCCGCTTGTAATCATATGTCCTTATTTCAATTTTGTCTGGTTGTTTATTGAGTGCTCTTTTTCAAAAAAGTCAGCACATTTAATAGCAACTATACCTATAGGTCTTAGAATCTTAGAATATTCTACTACAATCTATTTATATATTGTATAACGATCAAAATTATTTTCAGAATGAAAAGAGTAAAAAGGATATACTACATCAAGAATTATCGAAAATTTTGAATACATCGATGGCAAATGTGGATGTATTTACAGTTTTGCATTCTCCAAACCAAAACTTAACCTACGTTGATGTTAGATTTTCTGCACACGGCTCCCCTTACTACGCCCCAGAAAAGCTGCAAAATAAAGTGACGGATCATCAAACAGAGGTGTGTCATTTTTTTTATTAATATATTTAAAATTGAAATGACACGCAGAGTAAAATTTTTTTGAGTTCTTTAAACTGAGGATTTAATGATTATGAACACTGTGCATATTATCATTCAAGTTAAGTCATAATAATTAAATTGAAAAATATTATTCTTAATCTTAATTTTTCCTGCAATCACAATTACCAAGAATTAATAACTACATTCTTTATTGGAAACGGAAACGTCTGTAAACGAATAATTATATATTTCATTTAATCGTTCCTTTTAAATTATTCTACGAGGGTATTACAAAATTTACGCAACATCTACAAATAACACAAATTACAAATATAGTCGAGCCGCTTTTAGATTACCACTTTCGGATTAGTTGTTCTGTTCGCCGGAAAATATCAACTCCTAGGTACTTGATATTTTATATCAGATCCATTGTGTATGCCCTTCTTTTATGGCTAGAGTTCCTTGATGAATATATTTTACTTTCAGCTGGAACAAAAATTGAACGTGACATTCGTGATGATCAATATAAACGAATGCCTTAACGAAACAATATGTGGTAGTCAAAACTCCTGCACCAACCAATTGAACATCTCAAGAGAACCAGCTGTAGTATTTACAAATCGAACATCCTTTGTTGGGGTGAGTGCAGTTGTTGATCCTGTTTGCGCCGCGATACCAAGAGACGTTACAGAATGTTTCAACGATGGTACTCCTGTAGAAGGTGTAGCTTGTAGCTGTCCTGCAGGATTTGAAGGACCACATTGCGAAATTTTGGCTATAGGATTCAGAGGCAATGGTTGGGCTATGTATCCATCGTTTGATGCCAGCAATAGGACTGAGATAATATTACACATTTTATCCCAAACTGACAACGGATTAATATTTTATAATGGACCTTTGACAGTCAGGCAAACTGCTTTATCTAAAGGTAACGTTTTAAGTCGCTTTATTAATTCATGTTGTAGAAAAATAATTTTTTTCTTCCAGATTATATATCTTTGGAACTTAAAGACGGATCTCCGCTGCTGCAGATATGTACTCACTCAACGCCGCAGGAAATCTACTTGACGCAACGCAAACTCAACGATGGTGCACTGCACAAAATTAAAATAGGATTTGGATATGACGTTAGTATTAAAATAAGATATTTCAAGACCTTTTTATTGATACTAATTATTGTTTAGGATATATCCTTGGAAGTTGACGATTGTGGAACGACTTGTTCAATTTGGACCAGCAAAACAGTCAAAGGTGTTCTAAGACCTAACGGTCCTCTACAACTTGGAGGAATGAAGAACAAATTCAGCGATCAAGAATTCCAAACCATCTGGAATCGTGCACCACCAACAGAAGTTAGTTTCTCTGGTTGTATTAGAAACTTGACGTACAACGATTACTTCTATAATCTAGGTGCTCCATCAGATTGGTATCAAGCTTTCCCCGACTGTAACTATGGAACGATGCAAGCTGTTACTTTTGGAATTGATTCTAATTTCTTGGTTGCCATCCTTGTATGTGTGGCGATATTGATAAGTAAGTAATTTAACAAACTAAAAAGTTTTGAGATCCTAATGTGAAAATTAATTTTCAGTACTACTTCTGGCTGTAGTTGTTCACCGAAGAAAGCAGGACAACTTCAATGAAAAAGAAATCGACGACACACGGGCAAACATAATTAACTACGAAGATGAAGGTGGCGGCGAATGCGACACCAATTACGATCTGTCAGTGTTCCGACCCAACATTGTTGACGAAAAACCTTTAATGAGAGAAAACCCCGACGTGCCTGCAGACATAAGTGGCTTCCTTGATAATAAGAAAGATAATTGTGATAAAGACCCAGATAATTTACCCTATGACGATGTCCGCCATTATGCATATGAAGGAGATGGAAATAGTACAGGATCTTTATCCTCTCTCGCTTCCTGTACTGATGAAGGTGATTTGAAGTTCAACTACTTGTCAAGTTTCGGACCTAGATTCAGGAAGTTAGCGGATATGTATGGAGAGGATCCGAGCGATGAGGACTCCCACGATGGAGGCGAACAATCCTGGTGATAAATAAGATTCCATGACTCCTTAGAAAGGACCCTTAGAAAGTAATTTCTAATTTGTACTTAAAATTTTTATATTGTTAACCAAAGATTGCAAAAGTTTTTGGATAGAACTGAATGAACTTGTATATATTCGGACTATGATCGACGTCTTTAGACTGATACATAGCTAATGCTATTTTTTCATAAAGTGACAGGCAGTTTCCTTTAGAATAACCAAACTTTTTCGTCGTCTACGATTCGACGGATAGTTTTTTAATGGCCTTCTGTGATTTGAACAAAGTTAGAATAAGTAACTTCACATTATTGACTGTTTCACAAAGCATATTGATTTTCATCGTGAATTTACTTTAAATCCCTCTGAATTGGAACGCCTCTGTGGCAAATTTTCCGTCTTCATCGAATTTTGAATCACACTATATGTTTTTTGGGGGTTAGAAATTGAGTTAATTGGTTTTAACGTTCGAAATTCAATATGCTGCATTATGAATCGAGATCAAAATTATTGAAAATTCAATTTAGTCTAGGAGGAATTGGCGCATGAGTACCGAAAACTACTCCACCTCAATTTTTTTATGCGATCCCCTTTAAATTGCCCTACTGATGATATAAATGCATGTTGCCAAGGGGCAACCCGGTGCCATATTGTTTAAACCGAAATTGTTTAAACAATTGCAAGGAATTGTTATTTTTCAACCGGACAAATTCTTTTTATATTCTTTATTGAAATGCCAATAAAAAAGGTCTTATGACTTTTCCCGATAAAGTTGATATTTCCAAAGATATGAATTTTTTAAGGTTCGAAAAATCTCAAATTTGGGTACTTTAAAAAATAATACAGGGTGTTTTCAAATGACACCTACAACGTTTGCATGTAGATACCTCTCGTGAAATTGGACAAAATGATGTAAGGATTGAGGGGTCCAGCCTCTTTACTTTTCGAATTACAGGGTGTTAAAGTTTTGAAAAATTGAATGTTTTAATTCGATAATTTTGGAATGGATGAATAAATTGATTTGACATTTGGCAGGTTCTTTTTAAATGTAAAAGGGCATATTTTGATCGAAAAATATTCTTCAATTTTTGATCCAGTGGTGTACATGTGTAAGAATATGTTACCTTTCCCCTCCCATTTTTTACGCCACTGACATTTGAAGCCATTTTTATTCAATTTTGTATTCCTCAATGGTTTTCACGTGAAAAACGAATAACCTTTACATATCAGAAAATTTCTAGTTTTCAAGATATTTAATGATTTCATGAGGTCTACAAGATCACTTCTTAATTATTAATTTAAAAAAAAATTTCTTGTATTTTTCCCAATAACTACCAAGTACTTATGGTTGGAATATGTAAAAGGAACTAATTTATGATACAGCGATTTATCTAAAACATTCGGAGAAGATTATTGAAAATACTTGTCCAACTTGTGATTTTATTAACAAAAGAATTAAGCAGTCAACAAAACTTTGTTCATTTACATTTATACACAGTTTGCAACGTTTTCTCATAGAAAATCGCATACCTTGGAAAGACTGGCGATTGCCGGAAATAATTTCTGTAGCTGCATGGATTCTTTCTATTTTTTTAAATAAAATCACTAGTTGGGACAAATATTTTCAACAATCTTCTCCGAATGTTTTAGATGCATTGCTGTTTCATAAATTAGTTCCTGTTACATGTTCCAACCATGGGTACTTACTTGGTAGTTATTGACAAAAATACAAGAACATTTTTATTTAATTAATTATTAAAAAGTGATCTTGCAGATCAGGAAATTATTAAATATCTTGAAAACTACAAATTTTTTGATACGTAAAGGTTTTTCGTTTTTCACGTGAAAACTATTGAGGAATACAATATTGAATAAAAATTGCTTCAAATGTCAGTGGCGTAAAAAATGGGAGGGGATAGGTAACATATTCTTCCACATGTACACCACTGGATCAAAAATTGAAAAATATTTTACCATCAAAATATGCCCTTTTACATTTAAAAAGAACCTGTCAGATGTCAAATCAATTTATTCATCCATTCCAAAGTAATCGAATTAAAACATTCAATTTTTCAAATCTTTAACACCCTGTAATTCGAAAAGTAAAGATGCTGGACCCCTTAATCCCTATATCATTTTGTTCAATTTTACGAGAGGTATGCAAACGTTGTAGGTGTCATTTAAAAACACCCCGTATTTTTCATGGTTCGAAGGTACCCAAATTTGAGATTTTTCGAACCTTAAAAATTCATTACTTTGGAAATATCAACTTAATCGTGAAAAGTCATGGGACCTTTTTTTATTGGTATTTCAATCAAGAATATAAAAAAACATGCAACATGCATTCATATCATCAGTAGGGCAATTTGAAGCGGATCGCATGAAAAAATTGAGGTGGAATAGTTTTCGGTACTCATGCGCCGATTCCTCCTAGACTAATTCAAGAATTGGAAGTTTTCGAACTGTCTTGATTAAATTTGACCTCGAGTTATAAATGAAACAACTCAAATATACAAAAAAGTGTGCTATTCACAAATTGATTATCAACAAAAATATTTTGTTATTGGGAACTATTGAGGCCTTGTATGAAGTTGCCTTATCACTCTAGGCACAAATACCAATATCGAACTGGTATGGTTCTGCAATAAAATGAGAATCCATTTTTTATATATATAAATTTTCTATTTTTTACTAGTTTTTTCGTTAGTTTTGTTGTAGTTTAGTATACATATAGGTTATATACATATATTCTGTAATTCGCATGAAAACTGAGTCGGCACTGCAATGGCATCTAAACAAATTCAGTGAGTGTCAGTACTATTATCAGTAAAATCTTCATATTTAGTTCTGGAAAGTTTAATATTACTGCCTCTCCTTTCAAACGGTCTAACTTTGCAGCAAAATTGTGATAGGATAGTTGACAAATTCTAACGACTAGTTATTTGTTGTATAACTTGATTAAAAATGGACATTTGATGTCCTTTGATACCACTTATCAGTATTAGAGTTAAAAACTTTTTTCTAATTAAAGTATTGACTCAGTTTTCATTGACTATTTAATATTTATTTTCGCATTTTTTTCACTGGAAATGGGGAAATGCTCTAATAACGTTAAATTTTTACCTTTGGGGGTAGAAAATGTATGGGATCTCCCGATTTTCATTAATTAGCTTAACATGTCACAATACACAGTCTATAGAGACTAAGCGCTACAAAAATATTTCGTTATATTGCACAAATGAAAATTCAAGAAATTTTGAAACTTAAAAAAGTATTATGGAAACAATATTTTTATAGTAATGATTTAAATTTGAATGATTTCGTAGTTTAAGATTATGAAAAGCAAGATCAAGTGATTGACGAATAGTTAGTCATGTCGTTTGTCCGTTTGAATTTCCGGAGCCGTTAACTCGAACTGACCATGTGAAACCGCCCTAAAAGCCGGCGGGTGTAATTTAGGCGCTAACCATCCTTTACCTGTCTGACTAAGAAGGGTAGATAATCCGACATGTATTTTAGGTGCTCAGAAGTACAGGTAGGTCGAGTATGGGCCTGGGTTTTCTTTTTTTTTTTTTTAGTTTTCTATTTCTTATTTTCTGATATTTTTATACATAGTTACACTTTGATTAACCGGGTTTGGGCCTGGGTTTTCTTGTTTTTTTTTTAGTTTTCTATTTATTATTTTCTGATATTTTTATACATAGTCACACTTTGATCAACCGGGTTTGGGCCTGGGTTTTCTTGTTTTTTTTAGTTTGAATAACCGGGTTTGGGCCTGGGTACTTCAGTCGGTGATCGCCCAAAATACACAGGATTAAAATGACCCCTCGGTCTTGGCGCCTAGTTTACATGTTGTAAAAGGTGTATTAATCCTTTAGCGCCCAA
>CAJUYH010001719.1:0-46203 GCA_910591685.1 Galerucella tenella
CTGTTTTTTACCTATCCTAGAGACGGTGTTACCTTTTTTTGAAACACATCGAAAACTGACAGTGTACTTGTCAGTCAGACGACGGGGTAAACGCCTCTCGTGTTGCGTTTGTGAATTATTTTCAATATTTGTCTTAAATTTGGCAAGTAGTGGAAGAAATTGTATATTCACCATGATGGTGAATACATTTATAAGCCTCGCACCTTACTCCACTCGGTCAATAATAATAGTCTTCACCACCTTGGAGTATATAGTATACTATATTTTAAATAGGAAGGCATAAATTATGTTTCGTTCTCCATTTATCACTTTTTGTTATCATCGTATGAAATAACAAATTAAAAAAAAGCGGAAGTTCTTATTCAATGAAAGAATATACTGCTACATAGTTATTTTCTAAAGTGCCATTAATGCTTTCATTCTTGTGCACTCCATGTGCTTCGCAAATGATGCAAAAGTATTTTTTTTTACTCTTGCGGAAGGTTTATTGCACAATTTTTATAAATCTTGCTGTCAATGTCAGGACGAGCAGGTGCGTTTTCATCATTGAAGACAATATTTATATAAAAGTTAATATCAACATTTTTGTATATAATCGACTTATGTCATTGTATCCCTTTTAAAATTATTTCTCAATGTTTCTTTTCATTTTATCTGATCAAGCTGGTCAATGTACATTTTGATAAAAATAGAATTGATCAGTGGCGTTACTGTAATATTGATAACAGGCTAACAAAGATAAAAACGTGGCAATGTAAAAGCTTTTACCTACGACCCCCCCTGTAATCAGTCAATAACACACAGTCGGTATCAATGTAATGACGTCTATTACGCACTGTAAAAAAACGCACAGCTGTAAAGTAAATCGCACGGCTTCCCTAGCAACATCTTAGCAACAGTCAATGGACGTCGCCATTTTATTCAAAATTTACTATTTGAAAACATTCGATATTACCACGTTCAACTATGAAAAGCCTAAAGGGCTAAGTATGTATTGATTATAATTGAAAAATGGACTTTTAATTATCAACAATATATTAATAATGATTAAATGTTAGTTCTTTAATGTGCTTCTTTAATTGGTAATAGAGATGGAGATGAAAGTCTACCAAGGACCTCTAATAATGTAACTGTTGTTTATTATGCTTGACAAGCAAATGAAGCGATTTATGATTTGTGCATGTTTAATAACTGTACTGTTACTATAAACAATTATTATAATAACTTATATTATTATTAAATTTATCTTTTACAGAGTGATCCTAAGAATTTCACAAGTAAATACTAAAATTCTAATGCAAAACAAGTAGGTGTCTGTATTGGTTATCTATACACCCCTGTTTCTGCTCAAAATACAATATGGTGACAAAACTGAACAATGCCAGATAAACGATAAATATTGCGGCAGTGGCGGAGATTACGATATTAGTTTATTCTGCTTATTTAATTAGATTCGGTCGACATTACAGTTGAAATAAAACTCATTCGTTCAGGCCTATTAACAAGTTACATTTTCATACTGTCGTCTCCAACATATTATTTGCTCGTTGTCGATTAGCACTGATTTTCGACTTTGCTTCTCCCAAGTAAAATTCAATTTGTGTAATATTTTCCACAAAGTTTTTCGCCCTATGTCAGGCAAATTCTCGTCCTCCTTTACCATTCTTAGAATTATGTCGAGGGTTGGGATCTCTTTTTTAAAATATAATTCGTGTACTTTTCGTCTTATTGTATTTTGCATATGTTCATCAAGGTCAAGTGGTTTTCTTCCAGTTGACTTTTTAGGTGGAGATATATTTCCATTTTTCCTCTCCCTTAGAAGCCTGTAAATAGTAGATTCACTAACTCCTGTCATATTGGAACATGTCGAAACTATAATTCTAACAGTAGCAGCCGGCATTTGATGTACAACAGCATCATGCACATTTAACACTACAGTCTTCGTTTGTTAGCTAAGCACAATCTTACACTTTACTGGGGTGAAACTTGAAGACATTTTTCACAACACAGTTAACACTTATGGAACGTAAGCGACTCTGAGCAAAACAAATTATACAAATTTGGGCGAGACCAAGTTTCACCGTATATACCTGCAAAATTTCTAAGTAGTCATTAGGACAATTCCTAGTAGGACCCTATTGTAATGTTTCTTGGAAATTATCAAGTTTTTTTAAATAACCGAATTTAGATTCATATTACCTTTATATATAAGATCGGGTATAAAATTAAATAGTAAATAAATTCCTTAGATGAACGGTGACGCTTATGGTTTACTACCTGACTAGCATCTGTGACCTTTTCGCGTGCTGTCAGACAATAAGAAACAGAGTTTATAGGTCGTAGGTAAAGTATAGTACGTAACTCGTGTTGTAAATCATTTTACGAACTCACGGAATTACGTGCGTAAAATGCTTCTTACCACACACGTTACGTAATATACGATAAATTTTAACCAAAATTAGATACATTATGCATATTTTATCGACATACTGTGTATTATTATTTCCATTACTATGATATGTTATATTTAATGAAAGTTGACAGTAGTCTAAATAAAAACCAGAACGGCAAATGAATAATTCAATTAGTTCCTTTATGATGCGGAAAATTCGTTTTTAACTTCTCATTTCACGCCGCTGGGTATGTGTTGGTATTTAAAATACACATTCCACAACTTTATTCATCAAAATCGTATTATTAAACACGAAATAACTATAACTGAAGAAAAATGTTCCATGAAATAGTCATCTACAAGATAATGTTGAATGTTGGTTAGTTTTTGGGCACAAATTAGGGATTTGCTTAATGAAAATTTATGAGCTCTAAAATTGGCCTTAATAGAGCTGATCAGGTCTGGAATTAGTAAATTTAAAAGTCTTCAGTTTCATCGATTTCTTCAACAAAAGTATATTATACACCTAGATGGTGAAGATTATTATTATTGACCGAGCACCAAGATTAAGGTGCGAGGTTTAAAAATGTCTTCACCCCTTTGTCTTTACCCCGTCGTCTGACTGACAAGTACACTGTCAGTTTCCGATATATCATGAACGTATATTCGTTATGTCATCAGTAACTTTTGGTTGAGCGCAAATTTCAAACTAATGGCATTTTTATTCAAATGATTTTATTTTGATAGGTAATTTCAAGCAGCAAATATGTTGGAGACAATCTCCTGGGTATACAAAAAAAGGTAGAACGTGTTGCGGGACACACGGTAGGAACTTTAGTTCCTTTCAAGCAAAAATTATGTAATACATTTGACGTTATAAATGAACAATTTGCATATGCCTCGGTAGCCGAGTGGTAAGCAAACCAGACTCTCACGCGGTAGACCCGGGTTCGATTCCCCGTGAAGAAGTTTTTTTTATTGTTAATTTTATTTTTAAATAATTATTCTGCTTGATATTAATAACGACAACAGGTAGACGTTTGAAATATTTAGCAGAATATTATTTATTATTATAGATAATGGTACGGTTAAAAAAAAAGCATTGCTTTTTAACATTTTCATGGACGACATCATTAAGGAATGTGATAGAAATAGCAAAAAAATGTGCATTGGACACAAAAATATGCAGAGAGTAGAGAAAGCTGAGGGAGCATTTGCCGATGATATAATACTGATAGCTGAAAATGAAGAACGACTACAATATAATATGAAAATATGGAATGAAATACTGAAGAGAAAACAAATGAGAATAAACAAAGATAAAACCAAGGTGATGACCATAGGAGGCGAAGAAATAAATATAACGATAGATGATATAAAAATAGAACAAGTAAAAGATTCCAAATATCTAGGTGTAACGATAGACGAAAAGGGAAGACAAGAAGCAGAAATTAACAACAGAATCGAGAAAACCATAAAACTGTACTATACAATGAATAAGAACTTCATCAATAAAAGAGAAATTTCAAGACGGACAAAACTAAAAATATTCAAAACAATATATGGACCAGTATTAACATATGGATGTGAATCCTGGATATTAACAAAAAAAATCAAAAGTAGAATACAAGCAACAGAAATGGAATACCTGAGGAGAGTTATAGGAGTGACAAGGAGAGATAAAATAAGAAATACACGAATAAGAGAAGAACTAGACATAGAAGACATTATTTCATTTATAGAACAAAAAGAATTAGGATGGTGGGGACACATACAGATAATGCCAAGCAATAGACCTGTGAAACAAATTTATGAAGCGAAAACACAAAACAAGAGAAGAAGAGTAAGACCTGAAAAAACCTGGAACGACATGATAGGAAAGATTCTACAAGAAAGAAATAAACAATGGAATGAAGCAAAGACACTGATTAGAGACAGAAAAGAATGGAAAAAGTTCATGAAGCAACAATAAAATGATTACCCGACAGCCCCACACAGAGTGTAAGGAAGAGTATATTTATATATATATATATATATATATATATATATATATATATATATATATAATGGTACGGTACCCTTCATGAGGAAGTCCGACTGGCAACATCTACTTATAACAGCATCGTATATTTGAAAAGGGAAACCGTAGCATTATACAAATTGGACATTCAAGAACTGTACGT
Source organism: Galerucella tenella (assembly GCA_910591685.1). Classification (NCBI taxonomy): domain Eukaryota; kingdom Metazoa; phylum Arthropoda; class Insecta; order Coleoptera; family Chrysomelidae; genus Galerucella; species Galerucella tenella. The sequence goes on from CAJUYH010001719.1 coordinate 4,576, forward strand.
TTACCACAAAAAAATTAGTGGAAACATAAAATTGAATTGTTAAATTTTCAATTTGAAATTATATTACAGTTTATAGAAATTTTTATTTTCTAGATTTTTTCTCAAGTGGGTCGTAGAAAAAATAAGCTGTTCGACTCGTGTGGATTGTCCATATCGCACTTGAACGATTGAGCACTCCGCCCTCGTGCGATATGGCCATCATATCCACACTAGTTGCACAAACTACTATTTCTATCAAAATATGCCCTTTTACATTTAAAAACAACCTGCCAAATGTCAAATCAATTTATCCATCAATTTTAAAGTTATCGAATTAAAACATTCAAGTTTTCAAAATTTCAACACCCTGTATTTCGAAAAATAAGTGTGCTAGACCCCTCAATCCTCATATCACTTTGTCCAATCTTACGAGAGGAATCTACATGCAAACGTTGTAATTACCCTTAACGTTCGAGATGCTTATACCTTTTTTTGCGCGATCGTATTGAAATAAATTCCGAATAAAATAATTTAAATTTCTTCGAAATGAACAAAAAAGATCAATCGTGCAAAAAAAATTATGGAAATAATAATAAAAATGTATCCGAACAAATTCAAGTAGATCGCCAGCACTGCGAATACCAGCTTTGCATAGAATCTTAATGTAGCATCGGTGGTTCAGTGGTAGAATGCTCGCCTTTCACGCGGCCGGCCCGGGTTTGATTCCCGGCCGAAGCATATGAATCGCTGCTTCGTAAACGAGAGAGACACTCAGGAGAGAGCACACGCAAGCAAGCAAGGCACATAACGTAACATAACGTAACGGTCAGATCTTTTGCGTCGCGACCCCTGGTCGCTCAAACTAAAGTTCCAATTATGTTGAACAAGTTTTTGTTGAACTATTATCCCTGAATTCTCAAAATATTTGAATTTTTCCATTATGCAACTTCTCAGTGGGCTAGAAGAAGCAATAATTGTCTACTTCACAGCTAGTAGAGGAAAAACTAATTTTTTTGTTAAATCCTTCACTGTTTTTCAAACTACCCACTTTAGATATATTTTGATGCGTGAAAAGTCTTAATAATCCAAAATGCAGTTTTTTTTGTAAAAAATTGCATGAAAAGCAGTTCAAACGTTTTTATTTTCAGATCTTTCATAGTCACAATTATTAAACACTAGGTACTGCTATTGCTCTAGCTCTGAAGAAAAACTAAACATGCTTGAAACAGTCATCATTATGTGATGTAAGTTTTGTTCTTGACAAGAATCGACTCGGTAACTTTGTCCAATTTTTTTGTATTTAAATCGTTTATCGGTGAGTTTTCGTGGAAGTTATATTTTTTGTTAGACAATCAAAAAGTGTCTGTGGTTATAATCTGATACGATTTATATTTATGTAAAGGGTTCTGGGTGCCAGATCCTTTTCGATGATAAGCAACCGATATAACAGAATAAGACAATACCTTTGGTTGGAAATCCACGTTTCTTGAGCATTTATGTTTTGTCGGCGTCCAGTCGCTTTTTTGTTATTTATTTTTTTGGTGTTTTAATATTTATTTTTAAAGTTTTCGCACTTGAGGTGTTTTTTATTGCATCCCAGCTACTTTTTTATTATTTTTATCGATAATCTGATTGTATTTCACATTTTTATCACTTTGGAAACATTAAATAGGTACCAAATTAAAAAAAGTCCACCTTTATTATGATATTCGACGTGCTTAGAATTATGTGGGGTGGAGTTTTCTTTGAAATGCAAAGTATATACATAATAATAATACGTTTCATCCAATCAAAGATCATTTGCAACAAGAAATCCACGTTATCCTAAATTAAATAACAAATAAAAATCTAAAACTGATCTATTAACTTGACAGTCAAACATGACAGTTTAATAATTAGATATATACATACACCCTAAAAAGATGATAATTACCAACTGCTGAAGAGAAGAGGCACGTGTTAAAAAGACGTGTAAAGTTAATAACGACATTTTACACTTCCAACTGACACCAAAACAGCTAATTAAAATGTACTTTTCAGTTTCAGGAAGACGAAACCAAAAACCACTCGCTAGAACATTCAGAATTCAGATCTCTCACCAAAACGAAGATGTCGTGAAATTGTTCTTAGTTAATATGCAGAACAGAAGATGAGACTTAGAAAAAAAAACGCCGTTTGGTTTATAACTTCTCGCAGAAATGACATTTTTAGATACTTTAACATTCTATGAAGAAAATTATTTCAAAACGACATGAAACTGTGGATTGAATTGAGTCCATTCTACTTTTTCTTAAGGTGGTTATAAAGTACAAATAATTATGTTCATATCTAATTTCTATCTATTTTCACCTCTCCTATATTTTTTGTCCTTTTTTCGTTTTTTGTACAAAGTAGATGTCGTGAAAATAAGAATTATATTGATTTAATTATAAAATTACATTAAAAAAGAAGTTATTAATTACTTTGAGGATCAAATAAGAAACTATGGCAGAATAGAGGAACCAAACGGTACGAAAAAAATGAATAAACTGACACTCATGTTTATCCTATTTATATATGACTGTCAGTCCTATGTTTGTTAATTCTATCCTAGAAAGTGTCAGAATTAACAAACATAGGACTGACACTCATAGGATAAACATACTATTCACAGCCAGGCAGCCCTTTAAACCATACATTATTTAGTTTGTTGGAATCGGTTCATTAAGAGAATTTCAAAAATATGCAAATATACAGGGTGTTTCATTAAAAAAAAACAACACCGACTATGGCATAGTTGCGTGAATCACCCTGTACATTTAAATGTATGTTTACATAACGCACAACTCAATTCAAAAGTTGACGTGTCTCGGCATTTTTTATAATTTTCTGAAATAATGACATAAAGAATTTTATTCCACAAGTGGTTTCCAAATAATTTACCCCTGAATGCATTAAAATAGAAAAAAACGGGTGGTTCTATTTAAAAAAATAAAGAAATTTGATATTTATGAAGTTGAACTTTGAACACTTTTTACATTCACCCTGTATAAAATGAAAAATATCTCAACCTAGATTCAAATAGGTCTGACCTTGCTAAAAGCAACCGAACAGAAACCATTTTCATATCTTTAAGGGTAGGTATCCTCGTAAAAAAATAATTTGCATGGGTCTGCAAGGGTCTAATTTTGAAAAAATAATCAATAACTCAAAAAGTATGCATTTTTCGAAAAAAGTTTTCAGACAAAACTATTTTAAAATTTTACGTTGATTTTAAAAATGTATTAATATACAGGGTGTTCTATTCAAAATAACATAGTTGCAGTCGACTTCCGCTAGAACCGGAAGGCTGCCATCCTTGAAAATATTTTAGTTAAAAAGATCGTATCCGTAAACCCAAACGTAGAGATTTTTATGATTTTACTATAAGTATTTTGCCATATACAGATAGTTTTTACTCGTCGTGGGCCACCCTGTATATATAGGTAATCGTGACTGGAAGTTGCTCATTGTGGATGGAGGTTTTCTCTGATGACTGGAAGATGATCCCAGCCAGTAGAAAATATAATCAATCGGTCAGAAAATCTACAACCGACGGAAAATATTCCCCACCGGCTTACAGGATGTTTTCTACCGGCTGCACCCTGCCAGAAGTTTGTCTTTACTAGCAAAGTGCAGTTATGAAAATTTACATACAGGATTGAATACATTTTTTTACCAGTACAGAAAAATGAGAACATTGGTAAGAAAATAATGAGTGAAATAAATCTATTTAAACAAATTACAGCGTAACATATATTTACATATAAAATTTAAAATAATAATTATCCAAAATCACCACTACTTTACCTGCCCCTACAACAACCAAGCTTGATCATCTAAATTTTTAACCCAGTTAAGAAAAACATGCAAATACCTAACAACATAATACAAGGCAAATTAAAAATTGTTAAGGCTGAAAAAAAAGTTCTGTTGCTTCAAACTGAAAAAGTCGAAAATGAACAGTAATTAATCTGAAACAGAAAATCAAACAAAATTGAAAAAAATTCACCAAAAACTTGATAAAAAAATAGTGGGAAAAACTTACAAGTAGCAATTTTGCATATAACAATGATGGCATTCACGATATTTTGACAGACCTACTGGGCAACAATTTCTGCAACAGAAAATCAAACAAAATCGAAAAATTCAACGAAAATTCGATGGAACCCATGAGACCTGTAAAAACTAGGCAACTATTTCTGGAACATAAAATCAAACAAAATTAAAAAAAATCAACAAAAATCAGGATCAGGAAACCGGAGCAGCATGACTTACCCATTTCTTTTGAAAAAAAGGTACCAACTTGTAAAAGGATGGATAGTAGTTTGTAAAGTATATGGAATGACACAGCTCACCTATGGCAGGATGTTATTGAGTGAATGTGAGCAACAACCTAGATCTATGTCTTTTGAAAGAAGAACCTGCAAAGAAAATTAGTATAATATACAAATAATATTTTAAATTATTACATTGCTTACCTGGGTTTTCACTTTTCACTTTTCACACTGACACTACTTGTAAAAAAAATGTTGGTTCGAAACAATAGGGGTATACATTTTACAAATATAGATGATGCATTATAGAAATTCAATATAGGTAGGTACTCACTTTGTTGGGATAGACATATATTTTATGTTACCTTAAACAAAAAATAGTATAATTATTGAAATGTAACCATAAAAATGATAAGCAATTTGCAAAAAACAGTTGAGGGTTTTACAGAAATCCGTTGACAAAAAATCAACAGAAAATTGATGATGACTCACTTCTTATATAAGAACCCTTATTTGTCATGTATATAGAAATATTTATCTGCAGTCTTTTCATATTTTGGAATATTTGGGTATAAAAAAACAATAAAATAATACAAAAATGGATTTTAAATCAAAAAATATTTCTATTTTGATAATCAAATTAATTTTGAAACGCATATGAGCAAATTAAAACCAAATACTCAATTGTAACATTGTTTTTTATATTAATAATCGGTAGTTAATAATGTATAGGGGATGACAAATGGAAAGAATGTTGTATTTATTTAATGCTAATAACTACCAGTAAATAAAATAAAAACCTACCCCTCTAGAAGAATGTATTAAGCTCTAATCCCTGGATTCCATATAGGTACACCAGTACACTCCAGATTCCTTGAAATAAGAAATAAAATAAATTTCAAACACCAGATTCAAATAAAATTCTCATTTTAGGTATATTCCCCCAAAGCAGGTTCAATAAGAGGTAGCAATATGATTCACCTCTTATATAAGAATAATTATTTTTAATAGGAATATACACCGGCCGGCTTTTGAGTATTTTGTTATAAAAAAAAACATTAAAAGAATAGAAAAATGGATTATAAATGACTAAAATATCAATACAGATAATCAAATTAATTTAGAAAACCGAATTAAAAAAATAGTCTTTAAAAATTAAAAGTATAAAAAATATTGAAAAAAATAAAAAATTACCCCATTAGAAGAATGTATCTAGCTCTAATCCACGCCTTCCATGTAGGTACACTTCACTACACTACACTACACTACACTACACTTCACTACACTTCACGATAAACGAACTCAAAAAAATAAAATAAATTTCAACCACGCATTTCGAATCGACCAAACCGAAAGTTGAACCGCTACTGAATATTGGCATCTACTAAATTTACCTATTCGTTAAATGTACTTTGTTAGTCACCTGTTGAATAAGAATAGTTTATCATATCTATGATTAATATACCGATACCGGAGTTATGTGCACCAAAAATGCAAGCTTCTGCATTTAATTCCAGGAAGCCGCCGCCCAATAGCAATCTCGAATAGAAGGTATAAATACCTCTAACTAGACGATAATAGACACTTCTGATTCAACTTCTGTTCTAAAGGTTTTAATTGTTAATTTATTATCTAATATTTGTATTGTACTAAATATAATAAATTTTAAGTGTAAAAATAAATTGTTTTTAAAAAATAACTTTTCAATACGAAAGTTATATCTCCGGCCGTCCTATGAGTTATTAAAAAGACTTTCAGTCTTGTTCATATACTTTGTAGGTATTATAATGAAAAAGGAAAAGTAAAAAGGTACAAAAAGCGAGCAGTATAATATACATTTATAAATATAGTGAATTGTGGAGTGTTAATTATTATTTTTGGAAATTAATTTTAGATATTAAACCATAATCTTTTTTAAATTACATAATTCAATATTTCTGGATCGGGCACTTAACTGGATCCCATTCCTAGTAGACTATAATACTGAAAGAATGTGATACAAAATAGTAGTTTACCTAACTAGTGCAGAAAGTGATAATTTTCAAAAGTCACTTTATGCACGTGTTAGGTACACTATTTTTTCTACTAGTATCCGGAAAAAAACCCAAAAGTTAACATAATTAAACATTTCTTATTAAATACGTATCAACAAATTAATTATTATTATTTGTTATTCATTTGATGAGGCTTACACCGGGGCCATTAAAAAATGAATTGGATGCGTGAGACACATACTCAGTACTCTCAATAGGTGAACGTTTGGGCCGTTATCATAGGCGACCATATTATTGGTCCTATATTTATAGATGGAAATTTGACAGCTGAAAAATATTTAAATATGCTTAGAAATGCGTTGGCAAACTTATATCCCAATAGATCCTAGCTTACCGAATGAAAATGTTTGGTTCCAGCAAGACGGAGCAACACCCCATTATGCTTTAATGGTAAGAACTTTTTTAGATAGAATCTTCCCCAATAAATGGATTGGACGAAGAGGTACTATCGAGTGGCCAGCTAGATCGCCAGACCTTGCGCCGTTGAATTTTTTCTGTGGGGTTATCTCAAGAACAAAGTATATGCAACACAACCAACTAGCATTGTAGACCTCAAAGACAGGATAACTACAGAAATACGGAATATTTCACCTCGAACTTTTAACAAAGTTAAGGAGGAGTTCTATTGGAGACTGTGCTATTGCCAACAACTACGTGGAGAACATTTTGAGCATTTATTACAATGTATTAAAATCAAATACATCAGGTATTTTTTGTATGTGTTTAATAACTGTAAAAATAAAAATTTCACCCTGTATAATTCATAATTGACCATACATTATTAGTTTGTTGGAATCGGTTCATTAAAAGGATTTCAAAAATATGCAAATATACAGGGTGTTTCATTAAAAAAAACAACACAACAACAAAAACAACACAAAAAAACAACATGGCATACTTGCGTGAATCACCCTGTACATTTAAATTTATGTTTACATAACGCACAGCTCAATTTAAAAGTTGACGTGTCTCGGCATTTTTTATAATTTTCTAAAATAATGACATAAAGAATTTTATTCCATAAGTGGTTTCCACACTGTATATTAATGTTACTGGTAATTCTAGTAAATTTCTTACATTTGCATATCTACCGCTTATGTATACAACAGTGAATGTTTTACTATTTTACGGCTTTTCATCCAAACGGTGCAATAAAAATTTCTTTGATTAAGGTTAAGTACCCAACAATATACTAACTACCCACATATCTAGCGTATTTAGATTAAAAACCATGGTATGCTAATTTGTGACTGAGTACCATAATTAATATTTTTTTCTCCTCCCTATATTTTGAATAACGTATTTTAACATTGTTTTGAAACGTAAGTAACAATGAGGGATGGGGGAGTTAGCGGGAGCCAGTTTACATCAAATATTTCCATACCTACCCCTTGCTTCAAAATTTTCGGCAAAAAATATGTTTTTGACATAAAAAATGCTCAAAATTCTTCTGGAGGTTTTTTTTGGGACGACAAATTAACTGCCACAGTCTGTTTTTGTATAAAATCATTTTTTCGCCTCCAAATGGAGTCATGAAATTTTCGAAAATCCATACTTCAAAACTTATAACTCGACTAATATAATAGATAGAACGTTCTAGTCTTCGGCAATCGATTCAGGCAAAAATACCAGTATATTTTCAGTCGATAATTCCAAGTAATAAAGAAGTTAGCGAGAACCATTGGACTTCAGCAAGGAATATTCATACAATAAGCTTGATGGACTCAATTACAGCTCAATTACAGCAGATTATTCGTGAAAGTTGGACAAAAGCGTCATACCTTTTCCTTGATTTTTCTTGCAGGAGTAATATTCGCCGATTTTCCCATATCCATCCGTCTGAGGGGAGGAGGAAATATCTATTTGTATTACTAGGGAGGAAAGTGCCACTTTTCCTCCCGCAGGATATAGTATAAGTAGTAAACATCCAAGGAAGGAAAAGGCACTTTACTCCCATGTGATACATATGATTTTTCCTCCTACCCACCTTTTTTTGAAAATTTATTTACTACACAAATAGGTAACGAATATAATTAAGAACACAAGAATTATTTATTAAACAAATATATCAATATATGTTATACAATTAAGTACATAGTATTGTTTAACTATATTTTAGAATTATTTATGTTAATATTGAATGTGCAGTTTTGAGCAGCACTTATATGAACACCATTGGAAGAAGATAGGGTGTGAACAGAAGCTTTAGTATTTGAAATATTTTCGCTTAGCACATTGTAATGGTGATAACTTCTAGAAGTGCTTGGCTGATTTTGATCAAGTTCAGGTTCTACATTATTTCCCATAATTTGATCAGAAATTTTTCTTTTTTTTTGTGTAAGATTGTTCTACATAACCTTCTGCGATATTGGTTGATTTATTTCAGAGCTAAAATATCCCCACCAGCGTTTACTAACAGAGTTGCTGAAGTTCTTCTGAAACTGTGCCCTGTGTAATGTTTGGCATTTGGAAGATTGAGATATTCTGCAATTTTTTGTGGTATTCTGGATATACTATTTTTGCCAACCACTTGATTTATACATTTGCCTGCTTTAAAGCATACCAACAATCGTTTATGCTCAGTTTTAGGACGTAGACAGATATACTTTTTTAAGGATTTGAACAAAATTTGGGCCGTTACCTGTTGTAGTATTGATAACGAAAGTTCGTTGTTTATACGTTTTTGAAGTATGGATATTTATGACTAAAAGATTGTCTTTCTCTTCAATATCATCCATAGTCATTTTAATAAGCTCATCACATCGACATGCTCCAGAAATTCCAATAGCAATTACTACCTATGAATATTTTATATCAAAAATTAAATTATTTGCATGGGATTTCATTTCTTACCTTCATTAATAAAAAACATCATCGGGGGCTTCCATTAAGAATGTATTTATTTCTTCTCTTGTAAAAGTTTTAGCTTTATTTGGTTTGTATCCGGCATTTTGACGTTTTAGAAATGCAATCAACTTTGGATATTTAATATCGACATTGTCCTTCATTTGTATTATTGTGCGTAGCATTGAACATTTAGACCAAAGTGTTGAAGCTTTTATTGATTTTCCTTGTAGTGAAAAATATGCCAGTGAAACATTCTCTGAATATTTATGTATCTTGTTGTCTTCAGCCCATTGCTTATATTGTGCATATTGTTTTTCATACCTGTCTTTAGATTTTTGTGGTAGTAAGGTTAATGACGCTATGTTAGCTTGTTCCTATTAGGTGGTGTATTTGGAAACTCAAAATCACTTGAATCGCTCTCCATTTTTCAAAAATTCAACTAAGTTTAATGAATGTAGCGACTTTGCACCTCAAAAGTCAATCGCCGTGTTTACTGTCAGTGAGCCACAGCATACTATGCTTTTCTTAGTCTGAACTCAAAAACCGTATATCTAAGACTCCTGAAGTTGAAATTTGTATTGAAGAACTACGTTGAAGTAACATTAATGTTTGATTTTTACCAAAAAACAGGATATACAGGATGTTCTAGAAATTATGGAAACAATATGAATATAATGAACTCACAAGTTTAATCGTTTACAACTTACTTGAAATGACGGGGAGGAAAAATACTTTCCTCCCTAGGGAGAAAAAGTATGAGCTTCCTCCCTGATTTGAGGGAGGAAAGTGTGGAAAAATATTTTATTGCCATGTTATCCACATCCCTTAAAGTATAAATAATTTCCCCCGATTCATAGACAGCATCGCGATGTTCCTCCGTCTAGTAACGTGTTGCTTCTTGGAACGTCACCTGCTCTATAAAAAAAATACCAAAAAGAGCGAAAGTCTCAATATATCTATCACCAAACCACGCCTCGTATTGTACTCGATAACATCCCAAGTAATTCGAACTAATTCTTTTTTTTTCTTTTCGATAATCACCTTCTGTTTTGAGATCTGTTTAAAATCAATCGGTATCAATTAGTAATTGTAACAATGCGACGACGGGACATTATCGTCGTCCGAATGGTAGGAAAAAGTCAGCCGTTAATGGGCCCGTTAAAATTCAGCCGGTGCAACTCGCCGGCATTTTTGTTTTATCTTTATTCTTGTGCCGTTTTACTTACCGCCTTATCTATCCTCACTAATGCGCCTCAGTCGGTAAATACTGCTTATTAAAATTTTTGAATTCTAAACAACTCTGTTATCGATAAAGAATCTATTATTGATTGTAATAATTAGTGAAACAGGGAAGCTTTAGGAATACTTGTTTGGTAAAAATAACCACTCAGTGGTTGGAGAGAATTATTATTAGTTGTTCAAAGTTCAAAAATATCTCATCATGCACACAAATAATAGATTTAAAGACAAAATAAAAATAGCAGAAACCGTTACATTTATGAACAGAAAGTAACAAAGACTAAATATTAGAAATATCAGCGTTTTCCTCCCATAAATAAAATCTCCCAAAAAATTTCATACCATCTCATCTTGTTTTGCAAGCAGCCACTTTAGCGATTCCAGCAACACTGTAACATCCAGCAACACTGTAACATCCACTTCAACATCTCCTTGATATCGAACTCAATAATAATAATAATAGATGAAATAGATGAAATAGTAGTAGAAATAGATGAAATAGTAGTAGATGAAACGATGATCGGTGCCACCTCTATTTTCCCTGCATGCCACATCTGTCTTACCTCAATTGCAAGATCGGTGTATATTGCAATTTTCTCGTTGTATTTGTCTAGAATATTGTTATTATTGGGTACAGCAACATCCACCAGATAAACCGAGTTAGCTTTTTTATCCACAACTACAATATCAGGCCAGTTATTCGTCACCCGTCTATCGGTGATAATTGACCTATCGTAGTATGGTCTAAAATCAGTATTCTCTAGCACCGAATTCGGATGGTACTTGTAATATGGGGTGTAGGTGTTAACTAATCCAAATTTGTTGGCCAACTTCTGATGGATGATGTTGCAAAGTTGATTGTGCCTGCTTAGGTAATCAATGTTAGCCAAGGCTGAACATCCCGACGTTATGTGTTGTATCGTCTTTGTTGTTTGTTGGCACCGTAGCGATGTTTGGATCTTTTATGACAAATTTCTTGTGATTGTTTGTATTAATTACTTGGTCTTGAATTGCCATCATAAATCCTTCTGTTTCTGGAAATAATGTTCCATCAGATAGCCACTTATTTGATGCTTCCTTGTCGATATGAGGTTAATTGAGGTCGTGATGATGTCGACCATGGAGCGCTTTCTGGGCCCACTCCACCTGTTTGTCAGAATCTGTAACGATTTCAAGTCTCAAATCAGGGCTTACAAAATTTAAGGGAGAATAGGTTTTATCTGCTTTTGCGACCATCTCATGCAATTCAGATGTTTCAGCCTTGGCAATGAAGAATTCTTGGAGTCTAGATATTTGCTTGCTATGTAAATTAACTATGTCCACTAGACCTCTTCCTCCCTCTCTTGGTAGTGTTGTCCTAAGTTCATTCGGTACATTAGGACCTTCTTAAGCACAGAAAGCGGCTGTATCAAGACACATTTATTTACAAATTGTTTCTAGATCAATACAATCAAAACCTAATTATTTTGATTATTTTCTCTATTCTTTGATAAGAGCTAACTAAGTCCATGGTTGTATTTGGTGATACTTTTTTGAAGTCGCTCGGCTCTAAGGCACTAAAACCGAATTTATTATACCTTACCCCGCCAAAGGCTGGACAAGAGCATAGTATGTGCTCCACAGCTCCGTCTTCCAAATTACAGAACCGACAGTCCGAGGTCTAAACCAGACTCATCTTCTTTAGGTGGTAATTTAGTCTACAATGTCCTGTAAGCAATCCCGTCAGAATGCGTAGGTTTGTTCTACTCCATTCCAGGATCTGCTTATTTTTTGTACTCGAAGGGTAGTTTATGAACGCCTTCAAGTGAGAGCCCCGGTATAACAGTACTTTCCGCAATAAATGGTTCAGGTCCGATAAATAAAGTCTCTGATCCCTTTTTGCCAGAGTGTCGACCTCTTCATTGCCCTCCCACTGCTCGATGCGCCGGCTCCCAGGTCAAAATGACTCTGCTTTCCTCGCCTAGTATTTCAACGGATTGTAGACAGTTAATAGATTTTATCCTGTTCGAGCTCAGTGCTTTAAGAGCAGCCTAACTAATATCTGACAGGATGTGTATGTTCTTTTTTACAACAGGCTGATTAATCAGCTCTCTTGCAACCAGTTCAATGGCGTATACTTCAGCCTGAAAGAAGGTAGCGTACCTGCCCAAGTTGGCTGTGATTTCAACTTTGGGATTCCTGCTAAAGACCGCCGCTCCAGCCCCGTTTCCGGTTTTTGATCCGTCAGTGTAAATCACGTAGTCTGTTTCTAGAAAGGAGATTTCTTCGCTATCCCATTGGTCTCTCGTGAGAATGAGGACCTTAAAGGGCTTGTTCACGTGAAGTTTTGTGACAGAAAGATCCAAGAATGTGGTGATGTGGTGATTTTGTATTTCCCTCATAAATCTGAGTGAACCCACAGAGTCTCTCCATTTATTCGCCTCTCCACTGATAGCATTCTATGAGCCGCTCTCCTGGCTTCCTTCTCCAAGTGAATGTGGAGAGGAGTTAGTTGCAGGAGGGCTTCCATAGCCGCCGTTGGTGTGGATGACATTGTTCCGGTAATGGCTAGGCATGCTGTTCGCTGCAAACCTTGCAGCTTTACTCCAGCTGTCTTTTGCAGACCTTTGGTCCACCGGACTGCTGGGCCATACGTGACCATTGGCTTGACCAATTATAATATCATCCAAATTTTTTGTTTTTGAATATAAGCTCAGCAGATAACTGTCTTGTCACACCCATAATAGACAGTTTTTAGTCGTTCCTATATAAATAACTATTCAAGTTTGAACATCTTTTTATTTACTTACATATTTTTTTTTCAGCAGTTGTAAGAAGATTCAAATGTTCACGGTACCGAACGTTATCTCGACCTTCCATCGATGTGATGATTCTTCTTCGGATTCTCTTGAAATTTACCGACATCTCATGGAATGTTTGTAAATTGGACCCTTACAAGCCGCTCTACAACTGGAACTGTTATTTTATGCTGTCTATAAAAGATCGATTTCTATTGTCTTTTAATTCCCATCTCAGCTCGATTCTTCTTTGAAGTTATTTATTGTCGATTCTTACAACATTATTTTAGTTTAAGTTCAATTTTATTGTATTTCATCCCAAAGACCAATTGCACTTTATTTTTGGTACCTAATTATAAATGGAAGAAAAGGAAATGATCATTGGAAGTTGGAAGAGGAGGTTAAGGAATGCATATCTTTCATCGGAAAAAAGATATGTCATACCCAACTTATAGCACAATAGAAAACGTTTTGGATTCAATCTAGTTTTAAAACAGTTTTATTGCGGTAAATAAAAATATACTGTTTTCAAGGTTACCTTGTAAATACTCTACAGGCACTTAAGAACTGTTTAGTCTTAAAATAGTATTTGCCTTATTGCCTTATTTGCTTTTAAAATGGCTTGGTTTGAAGCAACTTCAAAAATAGTTAGTTTTATTAACGATATGCAGATTATTTGGTTTTATAACGCTCTACATCATAACTACCTGACTTAAAATCTGTTTTACTTCCAGATTGTTTGTCAGTGAATAGAGCATGCTAGAACTATCTCATTGATTCCACTCTCTCAAATACCGTGATAAAGCTATATTAAAACAAAACAGTCTGGATTGAATCACTTTGGTTTTCGCTAAGAATAACACTTCGTGTTATCAACAATAAAACTAAAATCATTCCCTCTTCTTGTGTGTCTTAAATAAAGCTACGTCATTTTGTGTAACGTCGAAACAGTAGTGTACTCTATTTATTACTTACATAACAATTTTAATTGAAAATAAGACTGAAAGCGAATAATAACATTTTTCTATGCACGGTGGAAAAATCTGGCCATATTTATAATTAATAATATTTGACATACCGGACCTTTGATCCTTTTTGGAATGCGAGATCTAATTAAAGAAGTTGACAGAGAATTCAACAAACATCAAACAAAAATTCGACATTTTGGTATAATGCCCACTATATCCCATCCCATGTACAAATAGATCACACCAAATAAATTGCCACTTTTCCCATATAAACCCATTAGTCCACATGTGTTTCCTTGTGTTAATAATTGACCCAAATCATTCCACCAAAAGTTTTCTTTAAAATTGCTATTGAAAACTTTGCATTATTCCTTTCGTCGACAAACCTCTATACTGTTCAAAGTTAGTAGTTTATCCTGGGGACTTTCAAACTCCTGTCAAAAAAACACTCGCAGAGTCGCTGCCGTCACAATTGATTGAGAAATTGTATAGGGCATGTCCACAAACTTACAAGTTGACACTAATGACAGTTGCCCTGAGGATACACAATTATTTGGATATATTTTAGATTTGTAATCTGGTTGTTTTGTATTGATTTAATGATCCCTTTTTTATATAAAACTGTCAGATAAAATACCAATTCAAATAATGTTGAAGAAAACTAAATGGCCCCAAAAATATTTAATTTTAGGTGGAATACCATCTCGTTCATTAAAACTGATTTCTTAATTGGATACTCACTTCTTTCCTAGTTTATAATCCCGTTTCTCTCTGATAGCAGATATTTTACCTTTTGTAGACCCATATGGTACACACTTGATCTTAGCGGGGGCGGTTTAACAGAGCATTAATCAAAGTTCGCTCTCGAATGGTAGAAAGGGCCTGTTAGTTGTTCCTGCCGAAATGATGAATGATGGACATTAAAATAACACGTATGTGGCTAAATGAGAACACTAGTAACTTTTGATTTGTTTAATTGTACAAAACTAATGGTGAGTTTTTAATTGGGATTGATTTTAAATGTAGTTTGCTGCGACAGATTCCATTTTTCAGCAAGTATAGTGTTTTTTATAAATCAAAACTTGAAAATTTTAAATCATTACTAAGAATTTCATCTATTGTAAGTTAAACAATAAATATTTGCTTTCGTATCATTAGAAATAAATGAAGATATTCATACAAAATACTACTCAAAATAGAGCGCGTTGTTTCAAACACCTAAACTCGGCTAAGCCCAGCTCCTGAGCCTCACCAGTTTCAGGTATTTGTGCCTAGAGTGAATAGTCACCACTCAATTTTTCGGATTGCTTCTACTCATAAGATGGAAAGTATAGAGGTCAGCTTCTTTTAGAAATTTCAACACCTTCAGAATGTCCGCTTGTGATTGACTTTTTGAATCTAAGTTCGACAGCATTTGGGAGTTTGATCGTATTTGGTGTGGTGATGGAAGTGGCAGATTCTTTTGCATAGTTGATTGTCGGTCATTCCAATGTGAAATTGGAATCAGATAAGGCAGACTATTACATCGCAAGTTTTTGAAGATTTTGGAGAGATTGGGTACCAATGGTAACATCATCCAATTGTTTTGTATTTAGATTGAGTTTTCGAAGGATTGTGTCGAAAATAAAGGAGCTTCAGTCTTCAAATCATTTTTTCTAAGGTTATTCTTGAATAACAAATACAAAAGTTGACTATAAATTCAAAATTTGCTTCTAAAAAACGCACCAGAAACTCATACTTTCTCTAAATGTGATTTATTTCACTTAAAGACGTATCAACTATAAATTATTTTTAGCATTAAATGAAATATGTTCAATAAAAGGCATGCTTTTGACATATTAGTTCAAATAAAATTTATCTCGTACACATATCAACTAAAAATAACATTTCCTATTCAAACTCATATAAGTCTATCACCAAGTTATTATTAAAAATAGCTTAAACCACACACGCTATAAAAAAAAGCCCTTGCTTCGTACTATTTCTTTTCCGAGGTTATCATTTATGACGTTAATATTTCATTCTTAAAGAATTAGATGTTATAATTACATCTACACAGCCGTATAAATCATTCACCCTTTATAATTTGAAGCGTAGTGGTACACTGAACCAAAAATGTACATAATATTAATTGAGAAAACATTGACTTAGCGAATTTTGGCTAGAGCGGCCCCTGTCACGTACTCAGTTCAGAATGGAATTGTTAGTGCTTAAGTTATTGTTAATAATTTTTTTATTTTTATTTCCAGGCCTATGTCAATAATCACGATTCTATTTTCGAGGGACAATAAAGAATTGTTCCTTGTGACATGCGATATACAAAAATAGATCACCCTAACTAGACTTTTCGACATAAAGATATACATTTTCGTGTCGTTTTCCCCATCTAGGAATAACACAACTGTTACCGCACCTCTACAAGATAATTTCAGCCCATTTATATTGTTTCTTGAAGTTGTTTTTTCTAAGGAGCAACTAAAATTTTACCCAATTGACACATAAATACTGTTTTTATAGCGTAAACTGGCGATAATTTTCGTTTTATTGGTATAGTCGCTGTCACGTTTTAAAGTGGTTTTATGTTTGGTTGTTAACTATTTGTCGAAGCTGTAAATGGCTTGAAAATTGTATTTTAATAGGTAAATTGGTTGGATAAGGGACCCGCAGAGAAGATTTACCGAAAAAAAAATAACGACAAGTAGTTCCTAGAATAAATTTTAGCACCAACGTTATATAAATAAAAACGCATGTAATCTTTATTGCTATTAAAATAACTGCTAAAGAATTAACAGCTTACATAGTGAGCTATCATTACCATCAAGCCTTTAAATCTAATAGATTGTGGCTAACGCTACTACTACAGAATGTGCAAGCGAGCCTTGTCCTAGCCAAACTAAAGTCATGGTTCCGGCACCGAGGCCACTGTCAGGCACATTGTGCAATTCCTGCTACCTAGACATCCATGAAGCCGAGCCCTTCAATAAAGGCCACAACCTTTTTCAGTGGATGCCTGCTTGTGTCTCCAGGAGCCATGACAGGGACTCCGAAGATTCGCCTGCGTAATACAGCCCAGTGTGGATACTCTAAGAGAACATGGACTGACGTTTCTTCAGTCATGCCGCAACCCCTACATAGGGAACTTTCCTCTACTCCTAGATTGTAGAGGTGCTTCCTCACACAGCAGTGCCCTGTTAGGAGCTATCTTCCTCAACCTATTCCTTGGTAGTTCAATAGCTGCCCCAGCGTGTCCATCAGTCCATCCCTTCAGTATAAGTTTGGATTGTCTAGGACCCTGAAGAGCATGGTTCCTCAGCCACTTCCTCGTCTCCTTGCGTATTGTTTGTTTTGTTAGGCCGAGGGTCGGGCCCGCTACCGCCCCTACCGCAGCCAGTGCATCTGCCATTTCGTTGCCTCCAAAATCAGAGTGGGCCGGAATCCATTCTAGCCACACTGCGTTTCGACTTGCAAGATCAGCAAGTCGTTCTCAACCTTCGTCAGCAAGTCCTGAGTTGATGATATATCCACTCAGGGCTTTAATTGCTGCCTGACTGTCGGTGTATATGGTTATACGTCGATCCACATAACCTCTGTCCAGGTTTATCTGCGCACATTCCAAGATAGCGTATATCTCGGCCTGATATGCACATATACACCATCACCCAATGGTATACAGATCTGTGTCTTTGGGTTTCTGCTTTGTCACCAGAGCATGAGCCATCTGTGAACCAGACAGTCCCATGAGGCTGTGTATTCGTCTCTTTATCCCAGGATTCTCTGTCCCGAATCATAGCCCTGTATGGGGGCGCGAATTAGTACTTGCGCAAGCATTCGTCAGACGCTCGAGCCGGAACTGGAATATCATCCAGGAGCCGGAGCTTCTTGAAGTGTCTGCACTCTTCCCCTCTTCGCACGTATCCCAGACGCTTCAAGCGCAGGAAAGCACTCCCCGCCTCAGCCTCGATCACATGGTGAAGAGGCCGAAGACCAAGGATCACTTCCATCGCAGCAGTTGGTGTAGTCCTCATGCAGCCAGTTGCCTCCAGACTGACCACCCTTTGAAGGTGTGCCAGTTGCGATCTAGCCGTGACCAAGGTTACCCTCGGCCACCAGACCAGAGCCGCATATGTGAGCATAGACAGCATGATCATTCTATAAAACCATATAATCGTTTTGGGGGTCAGTCCCCACCTCGGACTAACGCTATTGCACTTTTAAGTGGATTACTCCCTTTTCACTCCTTATTGCTACAATTTCTTGTGTGTCCTGACTTCAGAAGTCATTTTCGTCCATTCTGCTTTATTTCTGCATTTTTCTCTCCATTCTTTGATTCCCATCCTTTTTGTATCCTCTTCTATCTGATTCCTCCAACTTTCTCTGGGTATTCCCCTTCTCGGCCATAGAGGAGTCCATTGTGTTATTCTTCTTATCATTTCTCCAGGCTTTTGTCTCATAATATGACCTGCCCATTTTAGGTGTTGTGCTTTCATGTATTTCACGATTGTCTCATTGTTTAACTCGCTTTCTATTTCTTTGTTAGTTTTGAGTCTCCTTTCCCCTGTTCTTGTTATGTTCGGACCCAGTATCGTTCTAAGAATCTTTATTTCTATGATTTTTAAGTCATCTGCTTCTTTTTTGTTTATTACCGTTGTTTCTAAGCCATACGCGATCACTGGTCTTATTAGTGTTTTGTATATTTTTATTTTCATTTATGGCTTTAATTTTCTGAAGTTTTCTATTTCTGCAGTAAGCTTGGTTTCCATGGAGTATTCTTTCTTGTACCCTATCTTTTCCTGTTTCTCCCATCGTCACTTCTAAGTGAGCTATACTGAGAGCAAATCGGTATTTTAACATTTCGATTGGTTAGGTTTCAGATCAATTGTGGTGCTTTGAATCTAGATCACATTCTTCATATCCCAACTCTCTCTAAATCATTTCTTGCCATTGGCTTATCACTGCCATATGATTTGCTATGCAGCTTCCTCTTATAGGTGACAGAATCTGCACATGGCATGGCTTCGTCTGTCAACCCAAGTGCCCTGTTAACATACCTACCACCGTACACTGACTACCGACAAGTAAATTCACTTTCGTCGGAACGTTTGAAAATTTTGGTACATCTTTTCTCTGGCGCCTTACAACATTCGATACTCGATTTAAACTAGCCAGAACTCGCCAGGTGATAGGAGGGATGAGGAAATTATCGGTAACCCATAAATCGACGAAGTGAATTTACTTGTCGGTAGTTAGTGTACGGTGTACCTACTGAGGCTTTGACGGTTTTCCTATCCTTGCTTATTAGGTCTTCCGTGAAAGTTGACGAATGTCCTCTAATTAACTGTTTCGCCTGTCTTTGTTCAGGTGTCCACTCTCCATTCTAAAGAATTCTGTGCAGCCCACTTCCTTGTGTCTTCAACCTACATTTTCAAGGAAGAATAACGCTAGTAGAAGATCTAAGCTCACTCGACCAACAAATAGATATTATACCAATGGTTCAATAATACAACCACATTTGAGATATGGATGAGCTCTTAGAAATAGATATTATATTCATAATATCTTTCTATAACAAAATTCACACACGCCTCTGGATTAAATTAAATAATGAATCCACCGGCTGCTACGTTGCCGGCTATTCAAAATTTTCAGCAGCATATACTGTTTTTTTGTTTTGATTAATTTTTCGTTTTCCACAATTTCAAGCAACTTGATTTAATGCATAATAATAAATTATATTTTTTATTCTTTCATTTCCAAAGATTTGTAGTTTTCAAGATATTTATAAAATCTATTTATAATGATTTCATGAAATCTGCAATCTGCATCTCCATCGAGGAATACAAAAATGATTAAAAATTGCTTCGAATTCCAGTGGCGTAAAAAATGGGAGGGAAAACATTACATATTCTTCCAAATCTACACCACTGGATCAAAAAATGAAAAATATTTTTCCAACAACATATGCCCTTTTACATTTGAAAACAACCTGCCATATGTGAAATCAATTCATTCATCCATTTTAAAGTTATCGAATTAAAACATTTAATTTTTTTCAACTTTAACACCCTGTATTTCGAAAAGTAAATGTGCTTGACCCCTTAATCCTTATATCATTTTGTCCAATTTTACTAGAGGTATCTACATGCAAACGTTGTAAGTGTCATTTGAAAACACCCTGTAGAATCGACCGGCTGCTGATAGCTTGAGTGGATGGTGATTCATGACCCTTTTAGATTTCTGGTCGTACTAACTGCTTATAATTTCATAAGTTTTCACCCATTTTTATTGTAGAATTTGTTCCACTACACATTTGAATAATATTCTCTAAGAAACAATCTTTATCACAATTATTTATAGTCTCACTATTTTGATTAATAACGCTTAGTATAATATTACACGGGCTAGTAATGATATACAATAATTTAAATCTAATTTCCGCTTTCGTATTCAAACCACCTTAATTGGCGATCGCGGAGATATGGAGAAGTAAATGCTTGCACGTTGATATTCTAATTGCTAACAGCAATTAATTTATCAAAGTAGCTAATAACATTCTCGGTAGTAGGTACATACCGATTCATTGTAAATAACTTTTAGATTAGAATGTTTGAAATTGTCCGCTGATTTTTTTATTATCATTGAAAAATGTCATAAGAAAATTCCATCGTGTCGTATTGTATTTATTTCCCAACGTCATCTGAGGTCTATCAGTAAGAGCCGACAACAAATGCAAGTTTAACTTGCCAGCAAAGTATTTTTTACCTCTTGAATCACCTCTTTTTACCTTGATAATTATTATTCACTTACCGTATAGATATAGAAACGGTTATTAATATCCCCCAGCATCTCATTCCCTATATCTACTATTGAAATTGCTCTAGAATCGGATAGAGTCATGGTTTCTCTAAAACCCTCAAGATATAACGTGTGTTACGTGCACCAACTAGTTCTAAGAAGGTCTATGAGCGTGCACAAGCTCTTGCAAGCAGTGGCGGATATAAGACATTGGAGGCCCCATGCAAGGCTTTTCGAGCGGCCCCTACAACCGGGATGTATTTTCTAAAACTAAACCGAAAATGGCAGATTTTTTTAGGGCTATTTTAAAACAAATTGAACCTCAACTGGGCAACCTTGAAACCAGCATAACATTGGCGCGCAGCTTATACGATCTACAAAAATGGTCTTGCCTTGCGTCCCCCTATGGACTGCGGCCATAAGCGGTTGCCCAGTCTGCCTAGTGGTAAATCCGCCACTGCTTGCAAGCGTACAAGTCTATAAGACACGTTTTGACTTGCTTTTATTGTGTAGGTAAGCAGTTTAACACACAGTATTCTGCATTGCGGTACCTACTGCTGGAAAATACTGAGAAAAACAGTCTGTAAACTGGTTTGATAGAGAAATTCTCGCTAACCATAATGGGCTCATTTACATATTTTTTTTATTTCACCATTAGAAAGAGCATATCATTTTGAAGCTCTGTGCAAAAAAGTAGACGTCAGCGAGACTCCTAAGTCGCCTGATAAAAATTATAAACATCAAACAGGCGTGACGTCATCGCATATGAAATCTCTCCAGAGAGCGGATACCGCGCCGATCGGTTTTCGGTTAGATGACTACTTAGCTAGTAATAGTATTTGGCTAGCTTATATGCTTATTTTTTATTATACATTTGAGCAAACTCTAAGAAGTGTTATGTTTGTGAAATAAGAACGTTTGGAAATAATTCAAACTATTCGACACAATGGACCAAAGCCAGAGTTAAAATAAATATTGTGCGGTTCCAGAATGTAAAAGTACTACGATTAAAACATCTAACAAAACATTTATTTCTTTTAATAAGGATGCAAAAAAAACGGAAGCAATGACAGAAAATCATAAAAAGACTCAAAGCATTCACTGATAAATCAACATACTTAAGTAGTTTGTGTATTTTTATGTTTTATGAAAGCCTTTTTGACATTCCTTCACATATTGGCTAATATCTCGGGAACCTTGAGGTTTGCAAGGTTCTAGTCTACGCCATTAGATTCAGAATTGAATTTTCTATAAAAAGAGGAATTTTGAAAATTATGAGTCTTCGCGGATTAGTATAGGTTTCGGTGTGGACTTATCAAAACCTGAAAATTCTAAAATCCAAATCAAGGTTTTTCGATGTGGAAAATAACCCTTTTTATAGAAAATTCAATTCTGAATCGAATGGCGTAGACTAGAACATTGCAAACCTTAAGGTTCCCGAGATATTAGCCAATATGTGAAGAAATGTCAAAAAGTCAGACTCTTTTCATAATCTGGCCATAACCTGAGACGGGTTTTGAAAAACTGGAATTTCATTTCATTTTATGGGGTTTCAGAACAAGCAAAACTTTTTATCAGGAATAACATTTTTCACTAAATTAATATTTAAAAATGTTTCACCTATAAGATGCTCCATTCAGTGATAGATGAAGTGTGAACTTTTAATTTGAACTAACAGGTCTCTGTATTTATGAACCTTGATCAAGCAGGTATAAAAAATCGCGTAAATGCGAGCTTTGTTAAAGTAAAGCGTTATCTATATAGAATAAAATATCTGCAATAACGAAAATTCAATGAACAAATGGTGTGTGGCTGTATACGCAGCTAAAGCCGAGGCGTGCATACATGCAAGATTTGATTCAAAGTCCGGATCAGCTCTAACAAATATCGCTTTTTTTACCAATGAGGTGCATGTGCATTTGAATCTGATGTAAGGAATTGGAACTAATAAGACCTACTTCATCAAAATAAGTTTTTCTTGTTCTTTCAACATTGCCGATTTAATTTCCACCACACATTCATCATAAATAGCATTTGGAGAAGCTCCTTCAATTGGTCAGTCTGCAGTTTTAAAAAATTGCAATTTTTTACCGAGTAACCTATAGCGTTATCTCCGTAACTTTGTCCACCAGACCAGGAATAAAATAAAACATCTGTAATTATGAAAATATTGACATTTTCAGTCATTCTGGCCGGAAGACAGCCAAAAACGATGTTTCACATAGTATAAAATGTAATAAACTCTTGTTTTTGATTAAAAAACTCCATAATCATTAGCAAGTCAACTTCTGGAAGATTTAATGCTTTTTTAAAATTAGGTCCACAAATAAATTCTACACGAGACACATTACAGTCAGAAGCGTAATGTTTGTGCACATTAACTTTCATATGCGGTGACGTCACAGTCATAGTCTTCGCCCCGTTACGGTATGCTTGTTTAATTGGTTGTATTAGGAGAACGACATATTCTATCGACATGAAATTTTCAGAATCATATTTTTAACCTTAATACTTTGTTTTTACGACAGTTAAAAATGATTTAAAAATTTTAGTAAACGAGCCCAAAAGCTTTCTATTTTTCCGAATACTTTTTTTCACCATAACATTTTTTAGTGCCCTTAGGTATAACTTCCGTTCTTCAGGCTATTTATTTGGTGAGTAGGTAATTTAAAAAAAAACACTAAAGTTTTCATTCTTTTTATTACGCATGTAACATTGAGGGCATCCTTTAATATTTACACATTTTTAATACAACACAGCTGACGAACATACACAGAAAAGAATATTTTCTTATTGCACGCATTTTTTCGCTCATAATTAATTTGTCACAGAAGTTACAAAATACTAACATTTTCTTCAAACTAAATAAGATTCCTTCCGTTAGCTTTATTTATAACCAAGCGACCGGTAAGTGTGTTCCCACCCTAATACTGTTTATAGGTTTTTACATTCGATAAAATATTTTTTTCTGTGAACGTACATTTACTTTTAATCTCATATTTTCTTATTAAAGTCCTTTTTCTTCATATCGACAACTTAACATTTTAAATAATTCAGTTTGTACTTTACTATATTACACTTAAAAATCACGTCTCACTTTGATTTTCTTCTTCTTTTTTTCTTTCAAATAACAGATACTATACATAGTCTTTTTTTGGTTCAAAACCAGTAGAGATCCTTTGAGGAGTCTTGAACTTGAGCTTCTAAACCTGAAACAAAGATAAACAATCTTAAAAATCTTTGTAAATACATCTGTTATTCTGATTAGGAAGCAGGGCCAAATTTTGATCAACCTTTTCTCAAATTTTGGTTGAAGAAGGTAGTAGGTACATTATTCATTATAAGTTAGTTGTTTAGTTACCCAACCCCTATAATCGTTATTATTACTTTTAGAAAAAAAAAGTCTTTTATAAAAGTTGCTGGACTACAGCTGAATTTTTTTAAAATCTATATAGAAAGGACAAGGGTTAATAAATCATTCATTTAAGTAGATTTCATAGACGTAACAAAATATATTTTAAGAGGGTATACCGTAAGGTACATTTTGTATTGAACAACCCAGTTTTCTTAGAAACATTATCGGGAATATTATTTTAAAAGAAAGTAGGTACATTAAATCAGTACTTAGTATTAGTTCTTTGAGTAAAGTTGTATGAAGTTGTATGGTTTTCATAATATTGTAAACAGTTGGAATATATTTAAAACATTTGTTGAATGTTAATTGTGCAAGTACCAAACAATGTCGATAAGCCAAGGACCATCTAAACGACCAAAAACAGGTCCATTATCTTTAAATAAAAAAACTCTGATATTGAATTGTTATATATCATTGAAAAACAAGGATCCAAGTGCAAGTGTTGATGATATTGTGGAATTAACGGCTGCTATGTTGTGTGTTGCTAAATCAACAATTTATAGATTACTAAAAGAAAGCAAGAATGGAACTCTTCAACCCCCTAAAACTCCTTCAGGCCGAAAACCAATTGAGATCGATGAGTCATTAAAACAAATACTAAGGCGTAAAGTCCATGGATTTTACTTACGAAAGGAAATTCCAACACTTGACAAAATTATGACATCAGTGCAAGAAGATACGGACTATCCAAAATTCTCCAGAATGACATTATGCAAACTTTTGAAAGATGTGGGTTTCAGATATACAAAACATAATAGAAAATCTCTCTTGATAGATAAACCGGAAATAGTTTTTTGGAGAAGAGACTATTTAAGAAGCATTCGACATGCCAGAGAACAAAATTTGAAAATCTTCTACTTAGACGAAACATGGATAAATGCTGGATATACAGTTTCCAAATCTTGGCAAGATGAAAACATTAAAAGCGGAAGGCAGGCATTCGTGGAAGGTTTGTCGTTAGGTTTGCAGCCACCATCTGGAAAAGGAAAAAGACTTATCATTGTCCATGTTGGAAGTTCTGAAGGTTTTGTTGATGGTGGATTATTAACTTTTATTTCAAAACTCACGGGGGACTATCACGAAGATATGAATGGGGATGTCTTCGAGGAATGGTTTGTTCAAATGTTGTATCTGATTCCAAAAGGGGCTGTTATTGTTATGGACAACGCAAGTTACCATTCACGGTTACGAGAAGCATTGCCCACAAGTCGTTGGCGTAAAGCAGAGCTTTTGGAGTGGCTTATTTCGAAAAATATTAAGTTTCCAAAAGATCCACTAAGGATAGAACTTTACAGAATTGCAAAAATGAACAAGAATAAATACAAAACCTACATTGTAGAAGAAATGGCTTCTTCTCGTGGTATATCAGTTCTTCGACTTCCCCCTTATCATTGTGAACTTAATCCCATAGAATTAATATGGGCTCAGGTAAAAGGGGAAGTTGGAAAAAAAAATACTACTTTTAAAATAAACGATATTGTGAAATTGTTTGAGAGTGCTGTAAGTCATGTTAGTAAGGAAAATTGGACAAACTGTATCGAGCATTTTATCAAAGTAGAGGCAAATATGTGGAAAATTGACAATATTTGTGATTATTTAATCGACCCTATTATTATTAATGTCAACAACGATTCTTCCTCTTCCGAGTCGGATATAGAATAAAATGTAAGTAATAAATGTATTCCAATAATTATTTCTTTTAATTTTTTATTATTTTATAATTTAAAACGTATTTTTTTCCCAAAATACACACCACCGCATTGCGTTATTGCTTATCTGCTAATCCTTTAACAATGAAGAAACCCTAAACTTTGCTACAACTGAAACAAATACGGGGTCGATCTACCTCGTTTTTAGATTTACGGAAGAAATGTAATTTAAAGTAAGAGATTTATCAAAAATTTCATGGTGCTCCCTGTAAAGGTTTTGCATACTTAATTAGGGTTTATTACTCCTCGTACTTTTTGTACATACTTTAATATTGTATCAAAAGTTCAGTAGCGTGCAAATTCAAGGGGATACAAAAAATAATAGTTCTTTTTTAAATGGGACACCCTGTATATTTTCACATTTTTGGAATGGAGTGCTCGAGCAAGACGGGCTTGATCACCGGGCCCCACGAAGCTTCAAGGGGACCCGTTGGTTGAGTTTTTGTATTACTTTTTCTTATTTGAGGTTTTTCTGCTCCCTTAAGTGGGCCCCCACTCGATTCAGTCCGGGCCCTGCAGGAGTTGAATCTGTCACTGGTAGAAGCTGAGAAAAATAAATTATTCTATTTCTCCTAAGATTTAAAACGAAATAAAGTTCTATTACATCAAACATCATATCACTCTAGAAAGAAAGTGAAAGTACAATTCGAAAATATCTCAGAATTTAATCAACAAACAAAGCGCAGATCACTTCATCAGCAACATTCCACGACTCCGTTTCCTAGAAAACCATCATCTCGAGAAAAAGAAAACCCATCCCTGCAATTATCCTTGCGAGCGAACCGCTGGCCCAGCGTTTGCAAGATCGATAACTCGTTTGTCCTTTGGCTGACCAATGGCGAGCGGTTAAAGGACCAGCCCACAAATGTAAGCGGACAGCCCCCGCTGTTGTTATTTCTACCCGTCCCCGCGAGAGATCGTATTTCCCCTCTTCGGCGGAACAAACATTCTACCAGCACCGCTAATTACCGTTCTCAACATGGCGTTGAGTTGGGATCTCTAGTGCGTAATGTAAGTGCCTTTTTGGATAGTCGTGCCACCGATACGGGATGTGAGAATTTTGAAAAGAATGTTAGGTGTTCAGATATTGCTTTAAACTACAAAATTTTAGCTGGAATCTCACGAATTTTTTAAAAAGGAACAAAAAATTTGTTGATGTTGACTAGTCAAATTTCCATAACCTCAGCTTAAGTTTTTCTCAAGAAATGTATGTGCCATAATCGATGTAGCAAAAGAAGCATGTAAGTTGACCAAAACTCCAATATCCACAGTAAAAGACATTATCAATACTTAAGCCAATACAAACGACAAACACGAAATAACGCTGATGAAAAACCATTCTCTTACACCAAGAACAAATGCTACCAGCCCTTGATTGTATAAAAAAGCGGTTAACTGGAGTGGAGCTTATGTCCTTTGGCGAAATTACCAACCACCCTGTCTCTGCCTTCATTTCTTTTCAATTCTAGTAATTCCACGCTGAAGGCATAGAGCCAGTCCTACAGAACGATTGGGGTTCTATCTATAGAGGAAGAGCCGTTGCCTTCCTGGATTGCTCTTCAGCTATTCCTTTCACTCGTTCACCAGCTTGTAATCCACAATCAACACTGAAGGATTGACTGGCCATTTTGCTGTTACACTATTTGCCTCTCTTCTCAAATCTTCATTTTCCAGTTCTTCAAGATTCTTCTGAAGATAATTTGCCTTGGGACTAAGCCGTTTTAGAACTAGTTCAAGAATTTGCTCACAGCTATTTCAGAACTAGTTCAGAACAAAAAATGAATTCATTCTAGAACTGAGTGAGATAATTTACTGTCTTTTTAATCTAGGTGTTGGTGAGATTTTGTCTGTTCTATCACCCCTTTGTTACGCTTTGTTACCCTTTGCTACGCTACTGAGAAAGACTTAAACTGAAATATATGGATGTGTTTAAAATAGGCAATTCAAATACCTACAGTCGCGCGTAAAATGACTAATTACTGTATTCAAATGAAATCGTAAAGTAAAGACAAATGCCGAGGATTCTTACTTTACGCTCTAGAGCAAAAAATGAATATTTTTCGATCGCTTATTTCATCAAATTGTCGATTAAAATGGTTAATAAAGAAGATAGTATAGTATTATCGTCATCGTCATGGATAATCCCACCAAGCTAGCGAAAAAGATTAATTTTTTTGGCTCTAGAGCGTAGAGTAACACGACTATAAAAACATTATTTGTGTTATTCTAGCGTGAAGTAAAATTGCCGGTTTCAAAAGACCGCAACATTTTTTCTCGAGCGGCAATCTGTTTATTTACGCTCTAAATACACAATAGCTGTTTGTGTATTAAGAGCGGAAAGTGATACTTTGCCGCTTGAGGCAGAGAGTTGCCCGCGCGATGCGTAGCGGAGCGCGGGCAATCTGCCGAAAGCGGCAAAGCGCTTTCTGCTCGAATTGCACACAAGATTTTTTCTACGATCACCTTATTTTTAAACAAATAATTAAAAAAAAACATGAAAAGTACACTTTATTAGAATGTGATGTTGAAAACATGTAACAATTATTTTTTTTCGTATTTACCTCTGGATTTAGTTGGCAGAAGATTAAGAGTAATATTTTTAGCAAAATCTGCTATATCTGGAGGTGTGCTTGAAAATTCACTCTCACTATCCATTTTTCAAATAGCTATTTATAAACAGACAACTTTTTTATAAACTAAAAATGAAATAATGACGTTTCATTAATTCCATAGTCTACTATTTTCCCAAATAGTAGGTAGGTACTTAAATATGCAATCACTGTTGCATCTAGGTGTATAATGCATTGCCTACCTTCTGACTGTTATATTTCAACTACGTAAACTTGTCCGTATAAATCAATACTATGAAAATAGGAATCTGCAAAAACGATCAAGAAAATTGTCAATCTTAACAACGTTATATTTGTAATAAGTTGTAAATATTAATTTTTATCTTGAACTAAGAAATAAATCCTTCACTGTAGTATTGAATCAAAATAATATCAATGTATGAGGTTTAAATTATTTTATAATTTCAATAAAATTAAACATATAAAATATACACCTCCATCTATTTGTTGGTATCGTAACCTGCAGCGTTATAAATCCAGTAACTTGTATAAATTGTAGATGTCAGTCAAATTATATAGGAATATTTATTAATTTCGTTCGAAATATCTTCAAATATTAATATTTCAACTAAAATATTCGGACTGCTCTACATTTTGTTTTAATATATCTATTATTTACTACCTTTCTCTAGTTTATTGTAAATGAAAACAGGCGAGCGGAAAAGTACGCTCTAGAGCGTAAATAATGTCAATTATGACAGATCGCGGAAAACATCAACTTTGCGGTTAGATTTGAGTGTGCAAAAGTCTACTATGGGTAGTGATCGTAGGAAAATATCTATTGTGCTCTCGCTTGCATATTGGCAAATAAAGTTTATTTACCTCGTAGACAATCAACAAGTGTTTTATCACGACATCTGATTAGTTGTAGTTTTCAAACCCTCAGCAATGCGTTCTATTCAATCAGTTATGGTTGCATTATTTTTTTTTATTTTATACATGCGGGCAACAAGAGAAATTGTTTTCTAACGAGCTCGATCACTCATATTTTTCACTACAATCCTGCAATATTTGCGTAATTCTCTCGGCTATTTATTGTCGCACGAATCCATATCGTTAAATGTGAAATTTCTCACGGTCAAGTTTAGTGGCTCTTCCTTGACATTTATTTTTAGCTGAACGTAGATTTGCTAGAGAGGAGATAACATGAGAAATAACATGAGTTTTAAGTATAAATATCTTTAGCACGCGTGCTGTTTGGTGAACATTTCAATAATAATTCTGTTTACTTTATTTATTTATTTCTGATTCGATTTCATATGCTTCAAGCCCTCAGCTTCCACAAGGTACCAAAAATACTGATACAAGAACATAAAGAGTACTTTCAATCATCTGGGCACAAGTCAAAACGAAATATCTTGAAACGAAGTATAACTAGTTGTATTTAAATATTCCAGTTTACTTAAAACGAAAATACGTTTAATGAAATTCATTCTATCCTCTTCAAAAATTGTCATTTCGTGTATTTCCAACGTACACGCATATGCTCGAGTACGGTTATACCTACAGATATAGTATTTTGATACAGTATTTTAGAAGGAAATGGCAACGGGGTGTAATTACAATCGCGTGATCCAACTCGTGCTTTACGGTACCCTTTGGATATACACCACTCGTTGTTATAAAACACGGTAAACAACAGCAAAATCCATAATCTACTGTCATGAATAAGGTTTTTATGTTCAGTAAACTTCAAAGGCAATCTATGGTTACCGGTAGATTGAGAAAATTCATTGAAAATAAAGTCAATAACATGAGAGCCAAAAGTTATACAGTGTGGAAACCCCTTATGGAATAAAATTCTTTATGTCATTATTTTAGAAAATTATAAAAAATGCCGAGACACGTCAACTTTTGAATTGAGTTGTGCGTTATGTAAACATAAATGTAAATGTACAGGGTAATTCACGAAAGTATGCCATAGTCAGTGTTTTTTTTTAAAGAGACACCCTGTATATTTCCATATTTTTGAAATCCTCTTAATGAACTGACTCCAACAAACTAAATAATGTATGGTCAATTATTAATTATACAGGGTGAAATTTTTATTTTTACAGTTATTAAACACATACATAAAATACCTTATGTATTTGATTTTAATACATTAAAATAAATGCTCAAAATGTTCTCCACCTAGCTGTTGGCAATAGCACAGTCTCCTATAGAACTCCCCCTTAACTTTGTTTAAAGTTTGAGGTGAAATATTCAGTATTTCTGTAGTTATCCTGTCTTTGAGGTCTACAATGCTAGTTGGTTGTGTTGCATATACTTTGTTCTTGAGATAACCCCACAGAAAAAAATCTAACGGCGTAAGGTCTGGCGATCTAGCTGGCCACTCAATAGTACCTCCTCGTCCAAGCGGTAAGCTAGGATCTATTGCGTTGGGATATAAGTTTGCCAACGCAGGAATAACTTAATTTCTAAGCATATTTAAATATTTTTAAGCTGTAAAATTTCCACCTATAAATATAGGACCAATAATATGGTCGCCTATGATACCGGCCCAAACGTTCACCTTTTGAGGGTACTGAGTATGTGTCTCACGCATCCAATAAGGATTCTCTGCTGACCAATATCTACAGTTCTGTCGGTTTACCTCTCCATCCAATGTGAATGTTGATTCGTCAAAAAAAAGAATGGTACCAAGAGCTCTATCTCATTTCTGTTCAGCTTATTCATCAATCTTTCGCAGAAATCCATTCTACGATCTGGATCGTCTTCTGTTAACTCCTGCACAAAAGTTAATTTGTAGGGATGAAGTTTTTCTTTATGAAGAACAGTTGTATGACTAACATTATTTTCACGGGCAATTTGACGTGTACTTGAAGTTGGATTCTCTTCGACACTTATCAAAATATCCACTTTCACATCATCTTCAACGAAGTGTGGTTTTCTTTTCAATGGTTTGACATGCCCAAGTTCTCTGAATTGTGCATGAATTTCA
Source organism: Galerucella tenella (assembly GCA_910591685.1). Classification (NCBI taxonomy): domain Eukaryota; kingdom Metazoa; phylum Arthropoda; class Insecta; order Coleoptera; family Chrysomelidae; genus Galerucella; species Galerucella tenella. The sequence continues at coordinate 36,225 of CAJUYH010001719.1, forward strand.
GACACAGTACTTTGTGAAATATTAAGCAATTCGGGATACCTGTGATTAAATAAGTTTGCCACTTCAACTTGACTTCTGCAGTTATCCCCGTACCCGATCATCATTAAAATCTCAATTCGGTGAGTCTCAGTTAAATATTTTATTGTTATGTCGACAAGGAAAGAGTGTTTGACAAAGATTTTACTTTTTCAGTATAAACTGTCAACACATCAACAACTACTGACAAAATAGAAAACATATTACACATTATTTACCGATTTTGTCTAATTATTGGCGTTTTTAGGTATTTATGATAAAATTCATGGGCGTAGCAGGTTTTGTTTAATATACAAATACGTCTAATAATTAGTTAGTTTAGATTTTTGATAAATCCATTTTCAGCTGATTTAAAAAAGTACCAATATTTCAAGTGTAATAAATTATTAATTTTAAAATTTCACCCTGTATAATTCATAATTGACTATACATTATTTAGTTTGTTGGAATCGGTTCATTAAAAGGATTTCAAAAATATGCAAATATACAGGGTATTTCATTAAAAAAAACAACACCGACTATGGCATAATTGCGTGAATCACCATGTACATTCAAATTTAGGTTTACACCACGCACAACTCAATTCAAAAGTTGACGTGTCTCGGCACTTTTTATAATTTTCTATAATAATGACATAAAGAATTTTATTCCATAAGTGGTTTCCACACTGTATAAAGAAAAGCGGATGATTTAGTGACACAACAGTCACTAGATATAGCTTCAACAATAAGCTCCAGGCGAGGAAACTTGGAATATGGATGGATCCAGGGCAAACGTATGTGTAGGATAGCTATTAGCATCAGTTGGCATCTCCACAAACAGCCAAGCTGCACCAAAGGCACTCAACTTTTCAGAGTACGTGCCTTAAACTGTCAAAGCAGTAGGTGACGCAAAGCTAATTAAGCTGATAGACAAAGCGATGTGCAGATTGATAGTATTAGGGAGGAAACTGTAGAACACATCATATGCCAATGCGAGTAACTGACGAATAGGCAGTTTCTGGTGGTTGGTGATGAGATAGGCCATCGGAAAAAGAAGAAGGTTCCAGTCTGGAGGTTGGGTATGTCTGGATTCAGAGTGCCAGAGTTGATTATGATCATCAAAATTGACAGATGATTAAATCTTTTATTTTTGGCGAACATACAAGTACCCAAAACAGAGTAAGTATCTGGAAAGACCTTACAGAGCTTGGGGAACTCGATCAACACCTGTGCTACATGGAGTTAAAAGTGTCTATGATCAGAAAGCTCTAAAAAAGGCATAGTTACACCATAGATGTCTACATAATTAGTGTTTTTTCCTTAAAGTCTAAGAGTTCTTATTACGGAATTGTTCATTGTCATATCTTTTAGCTCCAATACTTGGTGTACTTTATTTTTGTATTCCTCATGTATATGTTTCTCTTTATTTAAAAGGTATTACTGGGTTTATTAAGCATTGTTGAAGTGTTAGTAAAAGCAATTACTATCAACTAACTATCAACTAATTCGGGCAACTTCTTGCAACGCGAAAATAATGGGAATGCGTTTAACTTGTTATTCAAAAGGTGACATAAAGTCTTTAACCTCTTTCGAGACTAAGTAGAAGCAAGGGATCACAATAGATCTTGTAAGTCTGTGTAAGTGAATGTTACCTCAATATATATAAATACTACTTAATAAATAATAGACTGAAAAAATGATCTTACCTGACATGGTCGGATAGGAAGAATATGGCGATTCAATAGATGGATGCTGCCAGTCCATTGCTTTGCAAGGAGCATGAGAGCCCATGTGCAGTCTTGATCCAGGAAGCAGCAGCCCACCATATTGAGCTGCCATATTGTGATGATGGTAATCGTGAACCGCCCTATGATGTTGACTATATTGGTACCAGGCATCTCCCGGATGGTAATGGTCCGAATAGAGATCTGCAGCGTGATGAGATGTACTTGAGGCACCGACGTAGTGCTGACTATTCCAAAAGGAGGGGGGGGAAGTTACGCGTTGACATTGGGGAGGTTTCTGGAACAAATAACGATTATAAATATAAAGTCTACAAAACTTTTACTTGTTGAGTAGAGAAGAATGCTTGGAAGTAACAGGTACTCTTAGGAGCTGGAGCTCCAAGACAGATGTAGGGGTAGAGTCTGATAATTATTGCAACTTCTACTTATGCAACTTTCAAAATAAATGCACGAGCTACCATTTAGCGACTTATACTAGTGATAACTGTAGAATTATTGTTCTATTAAGTTCCTAGACTATAGTTTAAATAAAAATGCAGCACGCGTCATAAACATTGTTTGCATAACACCAGCTCATCACTTGGGTACAATCGACATCAAAGAAACTATACACTCTGTTATGTAATGTTATAAAATTTGATAAATGTTCAGGTTGTTTTCGAATTCTTGACATGTTTACGTGTAATAATTATAAGCGAAGAATTTATCCGAATGAGAAATGCGACAAATATTTAATCAAGTTCCAACATTTTTTTTTCTACAAACATTGGTATAATTGAAAACGTGTGGAGGAATGAGTCAATGAAATTATAAAACACAAATGTTTCAGTGGATATCAAGATAATAGTATTTAGTTGAAAATTTGGAAATTACTTTCCAAAAATAGACCGTTTACCAAGAAGAGACATCTACTTCTTGGGCTATGTGCCCTGAGACGGCTCAAAGCTGGGATAGGAGTTTTCGGGCCAGGAACCAAAAACTCTGAAAGCTTGGGAAAAAAGCCCAAGTATCTTTCAAGCGGTAATCCACGTCAGAAGAAAGTGCACCCAGTTCAATGTTGATGAAGGATACAGAAGACAAAGTCGGATAGTCAAACAGCCATTAAAGCAATGAGCTCTTGTGTAATCAGTTCCAAAATGGTGTGGGAATGCCTAGACAAACTCAATGAACTAGGCGAGTCACCTTACTATGGATTCCAGGACACACTGGAATAGAAGGAAATGAAATAGCAGATGAACCAGCAAAGAGGGGGACTGAAATACCTTTCTGGGGGCCTGAACCCTTCTGCGGAATCAGCCCCAATGTAATATTGGAAGAAATAGATAAAGCCGAGAAAAAGAGAAGATCTGACCATTGGAAAGATCTAGTAGGCCTCTAAAGGCCTGATTTCGCACGTGCGATGAATGCATGCGTCCGACGCTTGCAGCCGCTGCATGCGTTTATCGCAGGGACTGCTCATATGGTACCACGTGCTTTTGGTTTTACTAGTTCGTCGATATCTAGCGCCTGCGTCTAAATGCAACGTCAAAACGCAACGACTGCTTCGAAGACCAGTCAGTTATAGTAAAGGAGTTAGCCTGCTAGAGGGTGTGCTGTGGTCTGGACTAGATATAACGCTGAAATCACATGAATACATTCACCCCGGTGAAGGGAATACTAAGAATGCGATGATAGCGACATCCACACAACTAACCACAAATCAAAATTCATATTGACAATAATTGTTATAGTAAACTGTAATTAAGTAAACAAATATTTGGGTATTTAAGTTGAAGTTTGTAAAAAGCAGCAGCAGGAATCTTGGAAGGACTTCTATTCATTATCTATGTACGGTGGACTGACCATCATGGTAGTTGAGATATTTAAATAACTGTTCTAGAAAATGTATTCACATCCATCTCTATCTGAATATTTGTTTTTATCTGTTTCGTTACTGGTCATTTTCGCTCTGTCACTGTCGGCAAAACAAGTTTATGTCGTTTACTCACCTCTGGCTCTCCGTCGAACAACGAGTAATGTGCTGCCATCTGCGATAAGGTTGGAGAAAAGCGGCGTTTTGTGTTGTACTCCGGAGCAACCGATGGATTCTGATACTGTGATACCTTACCGCTTTCGAGGTATTCGGTATTTGCATTTCTTTCGCTTTTAATTGGATCAAATTTGTTGAGTTTTTGGAATTTGTATGATAAAGTTACCGCCACACTGTTCGGATTTTAGCTGAGAAAACAGCCGTGAAATAATTTCTTATTTAAACATTTTCTTATAAATATTAAATACCAAAAACAAGAGATACAAAAATCTATTCACTGAATTTTATCTTTTAAACCAAAGTATATCTAGGAAAAATTGCTTTTCTAAATTCTTGAGATGATCCTGCTGGAGCTTGCGACGCAGCTTGCAAGCTCAGCTTGGAGCACGTGAAATAAAACATTATACCTCGTGTTCATTGTTATAATAATGCGAGCTATTATATGCTACTCCGCTGCCGGCTCTACGGGCACTACGACAGCATTTACCTGGTAATCCATCCAAGTTTTAACTGCGCTCGACACTACTTCACTGTAATTATCCCATCAGAGGCGAGCCAGTACAGTGCTGGGTCGAGAATGGCTCAAGAATTTTCTAAAGCAGTCTACACTAGATAAAAAAATAAAATTCAGTTACAATAGCTTTACAATTTTATGATTACTTTGGCCCAACTTCCCCGGGCCAGTATTATGATCGGTGCCATGGTGGATGAATATCAGTCAATAGTCGAAGCGAGAAGGAAGAACACACGAGCTTGCCAATAGCAAGTCATGTGTAGTTGCATAGCAACGCGTCGATCTTCACCAATTGTGTTCGTTCATTAGAAAAATGTTTACTTATGAACATTCAGTATTTTGAAAAAGAAAGTTGATAGACATCTGTATCTGTAGAGTAGGGAGGGTGAGTGTAAGCTCACAGCACTTAGGCCACATGTGACCCATTGTACATCCTCCCGAGGAGTTGTCCTCCTAGGTCACCGTACATCCTGTTCTTCCCAGGAAGGTGGACAGGTCACTAGGAGACATCTCCTTTATATCGGCCAAGACTCACCGAACACACACTCTCTTATTGACGATAACTCCGGACACTCGCGTAAGACATGCCTAACAGTTTCATCTTCCTGTTCATACATCCTGCATAGAGGTGAGTTAGTCCACTAGACCCATTGTTAGTTGACAGTGGCCAGTCACAAATCCTACTGTTAAACGTAGATTTTCCTGGTCATCGTCAAATATTTCTTCGGCGCCAGCTTCCCAGGGTCGCCCAGGGTGATCCTGGCAAGACTGCATCCTTTGATTCCATCCCATCTCTTAAGGGATTGAGCATAGGTGTAAAGTTTGACTAGTTCCGCAATTGTCCAAGTCGTTAGGCCGTAGGTGTCACTGGATCCTAGAATTTTTAGTCCAGCGGCTTCCCTGGCTAAAGAATCAGCAATGCGATTTCCTTTACTCCTGTCGTGCCCTTTAACCCACCTCAGGATAATATTGCTATCTGCCGAGGCGTTAGCTAAATCTTGGTGACACTCTAGTACTAGCACAGATATAACACGTTGTCTGCTCAAGGCTAATAGGGCTTGTCTACTGTCAGTGCAGATTGCTATGTTTTTGCCAGAAATTCCTTTTCTGGTTAGTTCTTTTGTGTCAATTGAGATACCAGCCAGTTCTGTTTGAACCACGCTGGTATTTTTTCCCATTCCCCACTTAATCCTTGGGCTTATAGTGCTCTGGAGTAAACTCCACATCCTGAGCCTTTTTTCATTTTTGAGCCATCTGTATATATGCAGAGATAGACATAACCCAATGAAGCAAGCACGTAAAAGCACTAGCATATAGTGATTACTAATTTATTGTTTATAATCAAAAGTCCATTTTCGAATAATCACTAATAAATAATCAGCACTTCTCAGCTTTTGTATAGTTAAACTTTGCCAAACTATAGCCGAATTCTAATGCCAATTTAAATTTTAAAAACACAGAATAAAAAATGTTCGTGTTAAAATTAAAATTATCCAACAAGTTCTCTATAACAGTTACCTAGTATAAAATATTTTGTTACATCGCCATCTCTAGTCGGCAGGAACGTTGTCTTTACTCGAAGAGTTGGTGATTTATATAAAATGCTATCTGATTATTTTTTATTTCTGAATGTTAACCTCAGTTTTATATTGTCGATTATCCTTTGAATTCGCCGGCGATCGGGCTCCCGATTCCCACACTCCACCAACTTCTGGTGATAAATGTTCTCTCGAGATGTCGCTACGGAAGAAAGAGATATTTTCTCTCGATCCCGGTATTCCGAGATATTTTATGTATATAAAGAAAATAAAATATTTTATGGCTTCTAGAATCGCCATCAACACTAACGAGTTATTTCAGTAGAATCCGAGTTTTTGTTTTGGAAAATTGATTTAAAGTATCAACTGATAGAGCAGTTGCACTCCGTCAATCTGTTATTTATATTCTTTTGCAACTTGTCCTCACAAGTGCAGATCTCGACAACCCACCTTTAAGTGTTTTCTGTCTTTTTTGGGGTTAGGATCGGCTGGTCCAATAAGTTTTTTGATAAAATCATTTTTTCAGCTTCAAATAGTGGCATGGGATTTTCGCATTCCCCTTACAGAGAGTGTATCGAATCTAGAGTAGTGGGTGTTTCATGGAGAGGAAGTATTTTGTTTTCTCTTGGACATGTAGAATTTTATGTATAAGAGGTCACCAAATAAATCTGAGATTATTATACAAGCATTTTAGTTAGAAGCAAACACATTTTGTAACCTAAAACTGCCCCAGGCTAGAGCACTCCACCTCAGGGAGTGGAATTCGGCACCAATTATACTATTTTATACACTATCACATAAATGAAATAAATCTACTTATTCCCTAACACGTTTATCCGATTCAATGATTATTGAATAATCAATACAAAGAATGAAATAATAATTATTTATTGAATTATTTGAAACTCAACATAAATTGAATATTTCAAAAATTAAACGAAGAGAATACTAATTGTAATTAGCACGCCAAATCCAAATCTTACACACGCTATAGATAAGACGGAGGAACTTATCTTAGAGGGCTGAGAATGTTTGCAGCTCTTAGCGCGATGGCGGCAGTGGCGGTGATGTCTTCGACAGGCTGTGGACCTCGTGCATGGGACAGGAACGAAGTGGACTAAAGAATGGAACTTAACTGGCCTCAAACTTGCCTTAAAATTGCCGGTTTCAGAGCAACAAGACAAGAGAAAATTGTTCACCAAAAATTGAAAAGAAAATATAAATAGATAGATAGATAGATAGATATATATATTGCCTTCAATGTGGCAGTTAAAGGAAAAAATTGAAATTTCGAACATCGACAGACAAAAATGGAAGGGGAATTTGATAAAAATTAATGTTTTATTTTGGAGTGGCTATTGCGACAAAGAAACGGCATGTTTAGAAATTTAGTAGACATTTGGGAGGAAGTGACTAATGAGCTAAAAAATTCACTAAATGAAATAGTTTTTCAGACGAAAAACGTAACAGCTGAACAGCATGTTACAATTTGATGTATTGTCTCTTCGGTTCCCTGTGAATAAAGAAAAAATCTAAAAGCTGGCAACGTCACAAAATTTAGTTTTGTAAATTCATCGAATGTTGATATCAGAAAAGAAAAATTCCCGGTTTGCTGTTAAAATTCAACCTTTCCAAAAATTCACACGCCTATTAGCATTTAACAAACAACAAAAATCAAGAACGTAGACCCATAAATACCGATAAAAACCTATAAATAATGTGAAAAAGCTCCTGGAGTATCATTTTCAATGGTTGGTAACCCGAAATTTATTCATAAGAGTAAATATTTATGTTGTGTCATCATTTGAGACATTTTAAAACGATCATTAATTAAAAAACGTTCTAAAGATCCCCAAACTGCGACCAAAGCACATGTCTCTTCGCCAACGGCGTGCACAACGTAATTTTTACTAGGAAACCATTTTTAAATCATAAAATAAATAAAAATAGTTCACCTTCAGTCTCTGAAGAAGATATTTTGGTTATCGAAACGCGTGTGATTTAATATAAAGTGTAAAAAGGTGTACCCTTACATGCGGATGTTTTTAGGTAGGTATACAGACGGGTCAAAGACGTTAGATGGCGCAGGAGCCAGTATAGTAGGGCTAAAGCAAGGGATAGCCTTCCCAGTAAGCCCCTCAGACGGCGATTCACCAATGTGTGGAAGAAATTAAAAGGCAGAAGAGAACATATCGTTCAATTGCCATCTTCGCAGACAGCCAAGCAGCGCTAAAGGCACTCAATTCCAAACGAAGATATGTGCAGAACACATTCTATGTCAGTGCAATAGCCTGGTAAATGCGTGGTTTTTTGCATTAGGCGAAGAAAAGCCATTGAAAGAGTCAGGCTGAAGAATGTAATCTAGAGTTTAGAGGATCAAAATAGATCTGAAAAGGTCGCAGTGGAGCCACCTCATAAAATCTATCTAATATAAACTGTTAAGCATCGGTGTGGTGAGCGTAAAATGTGGATTATGTCATATGATCAGAAAGCTGTAATTCCTTTTATTATTTTTCAATGTAACATGACTATAATGTACGCTTATGTACCTATCTTTTGTTCGTTTTTAATAAATCATTCTTTATTTATGTCATTTCACTACCGTAATTACTTTCATAAATCCATCAGATGTAAAAATATTTCATGCCGTCTCTCTCTTTTTGTTATATTCACTGGTCTCGAGAGATGGCTATCGAGCTTAAATTACTTCAAGCAGCGGCTACTTCTTCAAGTCTTTTCTATCTTTACTATTTTTTTTTCTCTCTTCGAGTCTCTTTAATCACATTACCGCTTGTAATTTGTAATGCCTCTTGTCTAGCGTACAGAGTTCTCGGAACCAGGAATCGTTTGTGCATCGTCCTTAAATGTAAAGTAACCAATGTCTTTCATCAACAACTTAAATATCTTTGATAAATTAGCAATACAGGGAATATTTATTGCCGCATTGTTCAAACAATTAATCGTAGCCAGAACCAGTGTTTTTTCCAATTATAAGTATCGAGAATTTTTCAACAAAAACAATATGCATTTATTTTCTTGCAAATTTATAAATATATAAAAAATATATAGATACTGCTAGCGCCATACGTGATGGCAAAACTATTCAGACAATGCCAAACGTCAACAGAATTGGAGGACAGCTCATAATACGCCTATGTACAGAGCCTTTATATGTGCTGCAAGAGCTTAAAGGGGAGGTAACATTGAAAATGAGGTTGTGCGCATAAGGGCGGGCTCGCCATTACGTTTGGCGCTTGCCGTATATACTATTTTTATGGCATCTTAATCTACACTGCATTTTAGATGGACAATAAAATCGGGATTTTACTGTATCAGCATCAGCTGCTGAAAAAAATTGGGTCGCACAGTGAAAGCTCTAAAATACAGATCATTTACGAGATCGGTTTGAACCCGAGCCTTCCGTTACCGTATCTCTAGTTACAACGTCACTTGAAATGAGAAAACTTTTCTCACATATCATATGGATACTCCAATTCCTTTTCTATAAGTACCAACAAATTCAGAACACAAGAAATAACAAATCAAAGTAGCTCTCCCCTTCGTATATCTGCCTCGGAGTCCCGTTTACCACATCAACTCCTGTTTGGCTAAAGATAATCAGCAGTTAAGTAATTTGGTTCAGTATTTGGTAGATTTTAACCGGAACTGGTGCAATTGGGCATAAACCGGTTTAACGCAGTACTGTCCATGGTACTGGATCCTTGATTTACTCTTATTAATTCAAAAATAAACGTCAGCCGGCTGTTTGAGTTTTCCAAAATGAACTAAGTGTTTCAAAAAGATGATGGCGACATTTTTCTTCGTGGGAAATGCTCTTGTATAATTCTGACAGTTTCAATTCCTGTTCACACATCCTGCATAGAGGTGTGTCCACTAGCCCCATAGTATGGAGGTGTTTCTTGGAATGTGCGCAGATAAACCTAGACAGAGGTTATGTGAATCGACGCATAACCATATACTCCGACAGTCAGGCAGCAATTAAAGCCCTGAGTGGGTATACCAGCAACTCAGGACTTGCTAACGAATGTCGAGAACTACTTGCTAATCTTGCAAGGCGGAACGTGGTGCGGCTAGAATGGATTCCAGCCCACTCTGGTTTTGAAGGCAACGAGATG
>CAJUYH010001720.1:0-46195 GCA_910591685.1 Galerucella tenella
TTCCTTGCTTTTACAGCTGCATTTAGTCGTGGAACACTTCCTTTTGCAGTTACAACGTGTATAGCCTTGCCCTCCACTTTTTGAATTAGCAGAAGCTGCTTCTCTTAGCGACATTTCTTTTGTTGAAACTTCGTCCATGGAAAGTAACTTTTCTTTACAAATTACGAACTGATTACGAGTGAAAAGCTGCTTCAAGGTACCATTTTTGTTAGCTAATCTGTAAAAGTCTGAATCCTCTATTCCAACAACAACCGCTAACACATTTCGAGGGTCTGTACGACCACGGTCGACATCAGGGACTTGAATTCTTACGGTATCACCAATTTGGACAGGAGGAAACTTTTTTTTGAGGTTCACAACATTTTTGTTGCTTGAAGTAGAAGATTCTCTTTTGCAGCTACTCTTTTTAAAGAAATTAGCTCGTGTTGTTCAGTCAGTGCTTGATGAAGATGTGTTAGGTGGCGGATCAGTCAGTGCTTGAGATGAAGATGTGCTAAGTGGCGGATCAGTCAGTGCTTGAGATGAAGACGTGTCAGGTTGCGGGTCAGTCAGTGCTTGAGATTTAGACGTGCCGGGGTTGGAACCGTCTAAAAACTTGTCGCGACCAGCAGTGTCCGAGTTTCACCGGACCTCATTTGTGTTTGTCGACATATACCGGTGAAAGTCCGAATGTATAATAGAATTGAGAAAGGCTCGGACTTTCACCAAGGCATTTGACATTTGTCGACATCCACCGGCGAATGTTGACATTCACTACTTTCGGTCTTTCACGGTAACATATGCAACATAAGTTTAAAAAAACTTCTGATCAAAACTCGTCCAAATCATTGATTAATTTTATGCAATGTCCAAATCGAAAGAGATCGATTCCAAAAATTGGTCGATTTGACATAAAATGACCCAATAAGTAAATAAGTAAATTTTCTGACACGCATCCTTGAATATCAAACCTAGGAGTTAAATTAAAGCAATACTTTAAAAAATGTTTTATTTTTACAGCAAAAAGGAAATTCCACAACCTAACTATGTTATGCATACTATGCACTGTGCTAGAAATATAACTTTGTGCAAAGTCTGCAAAGACCCCATACCTAAATCACAGTTTTCCGATCACGAAAAATTGTGTAGACCAGCTGTACCAAAGCCTCTACCACCGCCTCTAACAGCTTTCGAAAAAAGTTCTTACTATCAAAGTAGAAAAACCGTAGAAGACAAAAAAGTAGAAGCAAGAAGAGAACGCTATCTTAACCGAATGGAAAAACTGGTAGATACTGGATATACATTAAATGACAATTCTAGTAATTATAATAGAAGTTCTTATAGTAGAGAAGTCCCAAGTTACAGCCGAGAATCTTCCACTAATAATTATAATAGAGAACCATCAGTTGAATCTACTTCAAAATCAAAAACTTACAAGTACAATGAAAAGGAAGTGAAAGAAAACGGAATAACCAGCAAGAATAAAAATGAAATTAAAAAAGAAGAAGAAAATGCAGCTGCTCAACCTCCAGTACCTCCTCTTATTAAAAGAACAGAACCGTCTAAATCATCTGGAATGTTGGCTTGTAAATATTGCGATTTAGATTTACCAAAATTGGAGTTAGAGGAACACGAAAATTATTGTGGATCGAGGACGGATCAATGCTTGGAATGTGGAGAACTAGTTATGTTCAAGGATAAACAAGCCCACATGGATTCCAACCATGGACATTTAAAGAAAAAAGGAGGTAAGTTGTTAGACAATTGTTATTTCGTATAAATCTTGACTTCACAATCAAATGATTATAAAACTTAATAATTGTAGTATACTCCATTCCACTTGTTTGCATCTTCGTAAAAAATGTTGAAAGTGTTAAACTTTACAAAATTTCACCTCATCAAGTAGAACAAATTTCATCAAATTCGGATTGACATGACGATTGGATCAAATTTTACCCTCCAGAGCTGGTGCTTATACAATATGTCCCCCTAAGTTGCATTCATATGAAAAACTTTTTTATTATTAATTTTCTGAAAAATAGTTATTTATGATACAAGTGCGCAAAAGATCTTCACGCACTAGTGTCCTACAAAACTTTATCTACGACCACATGAAGAAAAAATATAAAAATGTGCTCTGAAGGGGTTAAAAAACATAAAAATGAATTTTCTATAAACAAATACATATGTCGGCGTCAATTAGTGAAATCCGTCATTCTCTGAAATGCCTAGTCATTTCAGGTATTGCCGGCAAACAGCGTAATTGTACATTCGGTACACCGTTTGCCTAATAGTTTTAGGCATTCCCTGTAATGTCGGATTTACGTTAGTCAAACGCCGTAATTTTCCGTTTTCAGCTGTTTGCCGGGTTTAGTCAATCATTGTAATTAGGCAGTGTTGCCAGTAGTGCATGAAAAGGTATTAAGTATTGAATTTTAAACATAAACTCATTTATTATCAATATGTAATTATATTAGGAGAATGATTTGGACAAATACAAAAAATAAAATATGATTCTGAGATTAAATTCGCCTAACTAAAGTATACATACCATAAAAAATAAATCACAGAACCAACAAATAAGAACGAAACAAAATAATATAAAGATAAAAGCTGATACTGTCTTCTCGTTTTTTTTCCAGGCGTTTGTTTAGCCCGCAGAATGTCTGTGGCAACCTAAGAGAGAAAAAAAGTAAAATATTATACCAGTTTTATAATTAAAATCTACATGCTCAAAAACCAATAAAAAGGCACACAATAAAATCACTCTTTCACCAAGCAAATGAATTATAAAACCGTGTTAAATGTGGCAACAGTGTACGAATTTGAAGTGATATTGTAGACTGCAGAAGTTTGAGGTTATGTTTGAAATCCTAAAAAATTTACTTACCTCCGTCAATTCTGCAATATTCCAAACTTCTTATAAAACAATTCTGAATGCTTCGACATTCCAGTTTCACAAAAACATCACTACACAGATGTTAACAACAATTACAACGTTTGACTAAAGCCGGCAAACAGAGTTACGGCTGAAAACGGAAAATTACGGCGTTTGACTAACGTAAATCCGACATTACAGGGAATGCCTAAAACTATTAGGCAAACGGTGTACCGAATGTACAATTACGCTGATTGCCGGCAATACGTGAAATGACTAGGCATTTCAGAGAATGACGGATTTCACTAATTGACGCCGACATAGGTATACACAACGAATTCTAATTATTTGAATTCATATTTACAGTAAAATGAGGACAATTATTTGAATTACTGATTATAGCATTGGGTAATTTGTATTTTTTTAAAGTAACAAATATTTTTCACTATTTGTCTGACACTTCTGTCATATTTACTGACAACACAAAAGTTTATACAACAAACGACTGAATTCAAGGCAACCAGATAATTGATAGCTAAAAAAGAGTGTTAAAATGAAAACCCCATTTAAGAAGCATTGGTCATTTACGCACGCTTTTGGGTGTTTTAATGAAAGTCCCATATAAAAAGCGTTGTTCATTTATGCCTAATTTTGAGGGTGGCCGTAGATAAAAGTTATTCTTCATAAAAAGTTCTGTATTATCTAAAACCTATAATACAGTCATCAATATATCAAATTTTCCAGTCGTATACGAGGTTTGTCAAAAAATATGAGTTTTACTTAACCTAACCTAACTTTTTTATCTCTGAATATCTGAAAAAAGCCAAATCCTTTTTTGAAGAACTCCTCAAGACCTTTTTATTGACTTTATAATTCATTGAAATTTTTCATGTTCGACTCGATCGGATCCATCTTAAAAAAATTCAAAATCATTATAGAGGGCACCACAAGTGGGGCCAAATTTTGAGGTTAGGTCAATTATTTCGCTAATGTATGCCATACTAACCGATACCTAAAAACACCATAAATATGCTGTTTCCACTATCAAACTTGGGGGGGTCAATTGTCGAAAATTTTTTTTTGCATTATGGACACCCGAAATGAGGAAGATTCCCAGAATATTTTCGTTCCAAGTTGCTATTTTGGCGGCTCTGGAATCCCGAAAAAAACATGGTGAAGGGGGTGAATTTAGTGACAAAATGGGTCCTGTCGGCCAAAATACTCGTATAAATGTCTTTATTTATTTTTATTTCGATATCATTTTCGGTTTCGGATTAAGTTGTTCCGATTCTGTACGTTGGGGAGCGTAAAAATCGGTGTCTAGGATTTTTGTTCAAAAAAATGTTTCCTACATGCCCATATATTTTTTTGTCCCAACGTATTCGGTTTAAATGTTCTAACTAGAAGAATGTCAATTTATACTACTTGAGTCTTTGCAAACTATTGCCCGTTATGTTCACAAACAATCTTCAGAAAGATGGATGGAAATAGTGATTTAAATATAAATTGAGAACAAAAGATAATTGGTTTTGAATTTTCATATATTTTTTATTAAAGTGGAGTTACTTAGAAACTTTTAGTTTCATTTAAAATAATAATTTGCGTATTTAATTCTCCTTTCTATAATTGATTGTAAGTCTGTTTCATCGTTTTCAGTTGGAAGAAAAAGGATAGACTGTGTCATCCCTGATGAAATGGTGAATTTAAAAACGTTTCTATAAATTGTTAGAGATGTATAGTTTATTTACGATAAAAAACGATGACGTTGCAAAACAAAATATTGTGATGTTGCCAAGCTGTAGTTGTTTCTTTACTTAAAGATTAAAAACCTTCAATCATTCACATTTCAATATGTAAAAATGATAATAATGAATACAAATAGCAAATACTATTACGTCTATTACAGCAGTAAGCGGGAGAAGCGGGTCCCATTTCGGCATTCTCGTTCAAAATAGCTTAACAAAGATGTTACCATCTCCTAAAATTTACTGTTCAGCTGCTTCGGCATTTTATCAACTACACACTGCATATTTGCCTAAATAATTAGTTATGAAAATAACTGTTTTTTTAATCTTAAAGAAACAATGAATTTAAAAGCACCAAAAAAACTTGTAAATATTAGACGAATGTCAATAAACGTCAAAACAAACTGGGGAATTTTACCAGTTGATTTGACAACGTCTTGAAGTTTTGCCAACCCGTTAGCTGTAAATTGCCCTAGCAGTTGAAGATAAATTGTATTTACTGTTGGTAAATTAATAGAGGAAAGTCACCAAATATGGAATACCATTTTGTTTTTGGAATATAAAAAAAAACTTCATATAAATTGAATCAGTTTAATGTTTTTACTAATCAGTCATACATTTATATGCAGTAATTAATTAACAGCCTTTAATCAAATATATTATTTATCAAATTAAAATCTAACACAAAAAACAAAATCACAAATGAGTAACCAAATATGAAATAGGTATCCATATATGGAATATAAGCATAAATCAACATAACAATAACAAAAATGGACATTTTGAGATCAATTAAATAAATATAATATATTGTGATAAATGAAAGAAGTTACATAATTACTTGCAAAAGTCACAGATCCAAGTATCAAACTCTGGACCAGCACAATCATAATGTGCCCAGAGCCCACACATCAAACATTTAATTTAATATTCCATGATTAGACACCGTCCATATTTGAATTGTTATACTAGTTCAAACTCTTCTAAATATTTATTAAAGTCACAATATTTTAATGACAAAAGATCACAACATGGGGAAATAAACATAATACCGATATACTAAATAGTATAACACTTACGTAATCAAACATAACAGCTGGTAATACTCGTTTATTACTTACCTTTAAAATTTTCTGTACTTCAACATAACAAAACACGCCTGCCACACGTGAAGCATTCGCGCAACTGAGGGTGCGATAGTTAGTAGACCGAATGAAACAGAAGATGGTCGAGTGTTGCGTGTCATACTTATAGTCTTAGAGAAATGAAGGCATTCCATATTAGGATACTATTCCATATTTGGTGACTTTCCTCTATTTATTCTTATAAGCAGGAAAGTAACTAAAAATGACATCATCGTCTTTTTATCGTAAAAATCCTATATTATTCGGTTTGAGGTTATATTAGAATTTAGTGTGACTGTTTTCCGGTGACTGAAATTCGTCACGATGACTTAGTGGGAAAAGGTTAATTGGGATCCAGTAACTTCATAAAACTAATTCACATACTAATGAGATGGAAAAAAAGTGAAACGGTATGTATTTGCAGTAATTGTCACGGTATTTTTTTTAGGAAGGAGAAATGTCGGATGGGACTCATCAACTCAACGTGATGACTCTTCGTCTGAAACCCGACCAAGAAGGAATGCGAATGTTCGAACTTTTGGCGAATTCGACTATGATCCAATGCCATATTTACCTGCAGCTTATCAAGCGCCAGGCGGCGGTGTTAGAAAAAAGGAAGGGGATAGCTATAAGGAAATTTCTAGAAGACTGGATTGTAAGTAGACATTTTTTTATGGGTAGTTTTTGTTTGAAAATTTTGTCCATTTTCAAATCAACGTTTAAAAAAATGTATTTCCTTCTTAGGCAAAACTGAATACATTAGGAATATTCTTCATGATTCTGCTGCTATAACGGTACCTTTACGGAGAAGTGGAACTGCCCCTAGAAATTACTTCTATCACGATCTAAAAGGTTTCAGTTTTTTTTGCATGCGATTTTGAATTTGCAGTTATTAAAACATTTACAACAAAATATCCAGCACCAGCTTAAATACATCAGAGCTTCATAACTAGCAGAATAATGGATATTTATTATTATTTTGTTTTTTGTTTGCTGACATAAAATCATATTCGCAAATTAATATTACATCATTTACCTTTTTGTTTAACTCATTGTTATAAAAATGTTATACAAAATATTAGCCAACAGTACCTGATACTATACATTAACAGTTAAATTTTATTGTCATAACTAGACTATGTTGCCAAGCCGTTGAAAAAGTATGGGAATCTTGCAATTGGCATATTAATTTAATGATTTCCGGCATAAGCGAAAACGATATACTTTGAGACTATAAATAACTGTAACTATAAATGTGAAATTTTATGTCAAAGTCAATTTAATATTCTCCCATATAGGTCTTGAACAGGTCGGTCATATTCCGCTGGAGTTAAATCTCGTGGGGCCATTAATTACGAGAGGCATTTTAAAGGATGTTCTGAAACCCGCCTGATCACAATCAGATAAGATATGGGTTATGGTCTCGGTCTCCAAGCCACAAAGTCTGCAGCTGTGGTCCCCATTTTATGCAGGTGATCTTTTACTGGGGCATGACCCGTTAAATAACCTGTAATAATTCTTAGCTTATTCCTTATTCCTTTAATATTCAGTAGTTCTTCTGCCCGTTCTACACATGTGTCACCTATGAAGTTCTAACTGTGTGGTGAGCCCCTACCCCTAATCTTACATGAGATTAGGTCAAGGACAGAGAGCTCACATCAGTGGCTATAGTTCAGTAAACGAAGGTGTCAACATGGGCAACTGGTCCAGCAAGAGCAATTTTTTTTAATTTGCAGGTTATGGTAGGCACATTAAATTCCCAAAATGTCAGGTACCTGACCATTGTGGAACGGTGGGCTCTGAAATTCCAGAAAATCCGTTTTCCCGCGATATCTGCCGAGAATTTGACCACTGGAGAATTTTTGTTCAGACGAAAAATAAAGAGCAGTTCCTTACCCACAAAAATGATCCACAGCATTTTTTCGAAAAATTAGATAGTTTTCGAGATAAATGACCCGAACGCCGACCCAAAATTGAACTACTGGCCTGCTTATAGAGAGCACGCTCTGAGGGCATGACGTCCCCAAGTAAATTACTAATTTTTTAATAACTCGCGTGTTTTTATCCACTCAATTCGTGCTCCTGGGTCATTTGAAAACCAGGCCAAAACTCGTCTTTGCTAAATTTTTTAATGCTTTCATGGATTTATTCATATTATTTTTATTGAGAGTTATTTCAGCCAATTTTATTTATTCCGAAACAATGCTACCAATAATTCGCCCGTATTTTTTTGAATAATGCGTTTTCCAAGAGGCGATTTTTGTGGATTTCTGGAGTTTTCCCGAGCGCTCTGGTTTATCGGGAATTTCTCGATGATTAACTGTCAAACCCGCTTATAATTGATATTGGGAGAAAGGTTAGAATATCCTCTTGCTGATGGTATAATTTTTTTTTGCCCAGACCTCTGGGTTTTCAGGAAAATCGGGAAAATTTCCAGTTTTCTGAGGGAAGACAGCTATTCTTCTGAGTTTTTTCGAGCAGTTTTTTCTCTTTACAGTAAAATTCTTCCCGGTCAAGCATCATACCCGATGAAAGGTCACATTCTGAACTTTCCTTTGATATGTGTATCAAGTATTTTATTTGATGTATTAAAAAAAAATTTGTCTTTAAATTTGTTGTAATGAATGCCTCATTTTATTCTCGCACGCCGCCACGCCACCCATCTATAGTGTGGTCGACGGCGTCTGCTATAGTGCATGTACACGTGGATGCTTTCTGCTGCATTGTTAATCAACAACTGACAATTTTACATGTAAACACTATCTCTTCTGTGATTTTTCAAGAATAAATTAGAAGTATTCCAGTGTAAAAAGTGAAATTTTATAGTTATTATTAAATAATAAATTTAGAAATTTGTATTGATAAAAAACACAACACAACACAAAATATTGAAAATTTTTGAGCTTCTTTTTTTTAGAGCACACGGTGAGGTTTCATTTTTTTAATTAAGATAAGACCGCTAGAAGACTGGGGGTGGAAAGGTGCAGGGGATGTACTAGCACCAGTCCAGACGACTGACCAGACAGCGCATCCGGATCTGCTAAAAATGATTTCCTGCCAGTGTAAGGCGGGTTGTAAGCCACTATGTTCATGTATGAAAGCAGGGCTGCTCGATTATTTTTGGTTCGTGTCATTCAGGCCCCTGTACAAATTATAAAGATGTGGAAATTGAAGATATGATATGCGAACAAGAAGAGGTACAGGGAGACATAAGTTTAGGGGAAGGTCGGGAGGCAACAGTTTAGGGAGAGGTAGATGTGGGAGGAAAAGAGCCGAATTTGAACAAGGCGCAAATGATGTTTCCAGCCTGCGATATATAAACGAAGAAGAAGAAAACACGAGTGAGTGGTGATTAACTGATAGATAATTGTTCATATCGTTGTTATACATGTTTAATTTTTCATATATTTCTCAAGAATAGAATGTATTTTCAAAAAAATTTGTAAAAATGTGCAATTTATTTTTGAGCATCATTGCGGACGCTTTGAATCTCCCAAAATTGTCTGGTTCTCGCCAGGCAAACCCGCGGAACTTGGGGTTCCCGCTACATACGGAAAGTTATTTTCGAAATTTTAGCGTCTACTTTCAATCCTTTTCGCACACAATCATTCCTAGGATTGGTCTGTCCAATAAAAGCAGGCCAGGGTCTCAAATTAAAGAAAGCGATAACTTTTTTGACCCCTAGAGTGGGTAAGAGATCGATCATTTTCATGTTTTTTTTCATGGCCTTATTCTCGGTTGTGAAAATGCAAGGTGGCGCCATCTACCATAGATGCCTGGAGGCCTAAACATAGAAATTGGTGTATTTTCAGGGTCCCTTATCCCAGATTTTGGGCTAGAAGCGTCAGTTTTTAAGTTTCAGAAAACTGCGAACTTTTCATTTTTGCAAAAAAAATTGGTGTAACGAAAAAAATCGTGGGAACAACTTTTGTAGGTAATGAACTGCTCTTCATTTTTCGTCTGAACAAAAATTCTCTAGGGATCATAGTTCGGAAGATATCGGCGAAAAACGGATTTTCGGGATCTCTAGAGCCATTTTCCGACCCTCCCACAATGGTCAGGTACCTGACATTTTGGGAATTTAATGTGCCTATCATAACCTGCAAATTAAAAAAAAATGCTCTTGCTGGACCAGTTGCCCATGTTGACGGTATTTTTCGCCTTCATTTACTGGACTACTATGGGTTAAACATACTGGGCGAATTTCTTAAATCTAACAATGTATGGCATTAGAAAAAGTAGGATACTTTTTTGACAAACCGAGTCACAATAATTACTGTTTACTTGAACAAAATAAAACATTACTTTAAAACGTATTTGCATAAATGAAGAATCAGAAAATGTGTAGCCAGGCTTTCTGTAAATAATGACGGTGCATAATTTTATAGAAAAAAAAAACAATGTAATTACCTCGTTGATCTAAATTAGTCAACAAGGACAATGATTAACACGTTTTTTTTGAACTTACAAGTAGAATAATTTAAGTAGTAAAGGTTTGTCAGACGAAAAAATCGTAAAAATATTCTAAAGTAAAATTTTGCGAGACATTTCTTTGGATTCGAGCCAATTTTGAATTACAGTACTTTCAACTCATGACACATATAATTATATATTTGTATATACTTAATGTTCAATTTACTAATTTTACTGTATACATTTTTTACACAGAGACGGAATGGCATATTCGTCATAACACATATCTTCTCTTACTGTGAACAAACATTAATAGAGTACACGCATATTTCATATTTTTATGGATATTAATTTATAATAGTAAATATGATATCAAAACTTGCTAATAATAGGAAATAAACCAGTTTCTATTGGAAATTACTCCCAAATTTTAAAATGAAATTCAAATTTCAATGCACTTTCCGACCACAACCGATGATAAGTGTGATGTCATATCTCTTGTGTTTACTTATGTCAATATGGCCGGTATTGCATTAGGTTATGTGTAGTTGTGTGTTTATATTGTATTTTAATCAACTATTAATTGCTTCATCGACGTAAAAATATCATTTATATGTTTGTTTGAGACCATAACGTGTTTGTGTGTGCTTTTTTTTATTTCTAAAAGTCAACGTAAAGTGGAAAGTGGTCATAAATATTCGATATTTCCGGGGATATTTTAAAACTTTTGGAAGAATATATTTTATTTACTAGTTCAGTGTTCAGTGACGATTCTTTCATATTTTGTGAGTAAAGATATGGCTAGCGAAGGTTTTGTAAAAGCACAAACTGATAACTTGCCCAAAGTAGACTCATTTATTCTGCTTGAATTTATGAAGTCAAACAGCTGCTTAAGTTAGGAGTTAAAGCGTTATCGTAAGTACGATTTAAACTATGTTTTATTTATATATTACCAACCATATTTCGATGTGTGGTCGTAAGAAAATGATGTTTTTATGGTTGATTCCTAGACATATAGGTACATAACCTCTAACTATTTAAGAATAAGATTACCAGCATAGAAGTAGGTACTCACATTAAAATGGTCTTCACAAACAAAAGTAATGCCCTTCTCTTAAGTGTATTTTTGCTTGCGCCACCAGGTAAAGTAACAAATATTTTGTCTGGAGTTTTAATAGACGTTGATTTACACACTGGAACAATGCAATACAAAGTTTTTTTTCGGCTTTATCCATTTTTAAAGCTTGCAGAAACAAATTAGGTCACAAGAACTCAGAGCGTGATACACGAATAAGAACGTAAACAAATGACGTCACTCCATGGGGCAGCCATTATTATGACGTGAAGCGCGTTTTGGCGGACTTTGAAATTTTATGATTTTAAAAGTCGTTTTAAAAGTAAAGTTTATATTTTTTTGAAAAAATAGACATGCAAGGTGTTAGGAGACCTGATAAAGCGTCAATTCCCACCAATAGCAAAATTTATGCTTGTACCCTACTGTTCTTAATTATCACGTTTAAAAAATTATTAACAAATGAAGTTTCACCGCAAAAGATAACACAATCTAAACTCTCATCGGCTTAGTTATGTTTTTTTCGCCTTTTTATCAATTTTTAACCCTCGCTTATCAACCCTTAGTATCACTTGGATTTGTATGTAAGCCATGTAGTTTTTGATAATAAATTATTACCCAAGGAACAAGGTCCCTGATAGGTTGTCTATAAACTATTGAAGGTCATCTGACGTTGCCTTATTGTGCGTCATGGTGCCTGCCGTGTTTATCAGTTTAGTATTGTTTAGTGTTGTTTATTTTTTCTTTTGGGTGCTTATGGTAGTTTTTCATAGCAGCTTCGTAGAATTTTATTTAATTTATAAAAGACGGACAATTAATACTGTGTATTGTGTTTTAAGTTATTACATCTTCAGCAACGAAGTTAACAGTTATAATTTTAAATTAATAAAAGTCATGTAACATATTATATTATGGTCTCTTATATTGAATTTTGGGTCATATTTTCTGTCCACTTTTATTTTCTATTTTACCATCCAGGCCAAAGAAACTGGGGAAAACATCATGTTAATAATGCAGTTGGATAAACTCGGGTACTAATTATTTATTTTTTTCTCTGTAGAAAAAATCCTTTGCAGGAGGCTAATTCTTGGTCCTTTACAACTTTACGAACACTTGTTAATATCGTTGTTGCCACATTAAAACTAGTACCTAAGAAGTGATTGCATTATACATTGGAGTCCCAGATTTTATCTAGCTCCCTGGCTCACTGCTCCTGATAAAGTATTAAGCAGAGAGGGACGTTCAATTCAAGTTTTGGCATTCAACGGAAAAATCCCGGTGGGTCTTATGAAGATCTGACAACAATGTAAATACCACCATAATATCGGCAATACCACAAAATCATTACAAACCAAATCGTACAAAGAGGTGGCATTTTTGAGGATTTCTTGAACTCCCTCCCACTTGGTAATATATAGTAAAATTTTTCTCGACCTTCCCCTACTCCTTATCTTATTTTAAATGTTCGAGATTTCCCAATACTTTTGGATGTAAGAAAAATTATTGTTGAGTTCTAATTGACAGTGCTGGTCCTAAAATAGTTGATGTTAACGACAAAAAAAATCCACTGATTACTGCTCTCCTGGTGTCGTCTTAATCACCGATTCTTTTTTCTTCCCTAGGAAGTGTTTGTTCTGTTGACAAAAACTCGATTCCAACTCTGCTGTTTTGGAATACTCTTATTTTTTATGTCTCATCGTACGTTATAGGCTATAAATAAGACTCTCGTGTCTTGTCTTATTATCTTCCGCAAGTTTTCATTTCTGGATCATTTTTATTTTGGGAATTTAAATGGGGCATAATTACCATAATAAACAGGGTTCGGCCAATAAATATTTCTAAAATCACCGATACTGTTCTTTCCTCAACTGGTATGGTGATTTACTAGTCACACAATTGATATTAAACCTTAATTAATAGGAAGGAAGAACTCTTTTCTGACCAACGTCATTTTTATTTAAACCAATGGTTCAATAAAACTCAAAGTCCAAACCACAATAAATTTTATTATAGTCCCCCAAAGGACACATTTCGGTACATTATTACCATCATCAGGCTTGCCAAAAGTTAGAAATTATCAGTATGCTAATACATACTTATATTAAAATAATTTTAAATTGTACTTAATGTGGTAAGGAAAGAAAAGAAAAAGGGAGGAGCATTAGAAATTATAGAAACGAAGTAATATAAAAAAATTTTAAAAACTGATTGCATAATGCCAAAAGGACTACAGCGAATGTTTGAATTTACATTTAAATTGTCCAAATGGACATTACAAAAGGGTATGGTAATAGAGGAATATGAAAAAAATGAAAATTGGAGTTCGACAAAGTCGAACTTTGAGATTTAAAAGGCTGAACAGGCCTATTTCAACCACTGAATTTCTTGCATATATGGTCATTGTAACCATGATCAATAAGAAAATGGAGGTGAACATGTTGAATAATAATTAAATTATCCATCAATCAATTTTTTGAAACTTAAAAAAAATTACAGTAACTATTAACACTGTAGCACATGTACTGTTTTTTATTTGTTGACTTGGAGAAAACAAACCTATGAATGAAAAAACTCCAGTTTATTCAAGTTTTAAAATAAATAAACTAAAAATAAAAGAGAAAAAATAACATTATCCAATGTTTCATATACTTCTTAATCCTTACCATAGTATATAAATAAAAGAATAGAAGGTTCACTCCTCGTCGGCTCTTTCATGTAGCGCTGCTAAAAACTTGCCGAAAAACGATGGTAAAAGCACACGTGTGCCGTATATACAGGGATCGCGCGAATTACTATCTTCATATCTTGTTGATTTATAAATGGAGTGTTTGAATCGGGTGCTAATAAAAATGTACGTTAGGATAGAAAACTAATTTCAAATAACGATGTTGTTTCGCTATGTATTTAATTGTATTTAATTATGTATTTAATTAACTAGAATCATTCATTGGAATAGCTTTTACTACACTAAGTATATAATATATAAAATAATTCGTCAAAAATGTGCAAATATAATATATCTTATAATATGAAAATAGAAAACATTCATTAAAAATTATACCAGATTCTACATACTTTAGAATTGGTTTTGCATATAAAAACAATGCTGAATAATTGCATTTAGTAAAAAAATGAAATCCTAAACCAAACTTATAAAATAAAGCAAAACAAAAAGTACCTAATAATTACAAATTGTGTAATATTTGTAATTTAGTATTAGGTTTATAGAATTTTTTAATTTTTATGTCGCGATTTGCGAATTTAATTGTATAATATAAACGCACTCTTGCATACAGGGATAAGAAAGAACTTAAAGGTAAATTTTCACAAGGATGCGTAAATGATACGTTTTTAAAAAGATATTCCAATGTCGCTCCTATAGGTACAATTATTTGCTAGCTGTACTGTTTAGATTCCTGTAATCCGTTGTAAAAACGTTCAAAGGATTTGATGGTTCTATTGACGGTAAAATAAGTTTACAGTTTTCTGCCAAGTCTGGAGTACTATTCAACAACAATTTATTAATGTCATTAATGCAGTTGGCGCCGTCAACATGGTCAAAGTACAATTTTTTAAATGCTATAGAAAACTGTATAGGCGTAGGGTTTCTTGAATTACCACAACAGTTTCTCACTTGCCCAAAAAAGTTTTCAAGAGAGATTTGGTTCAAATTCCTTGTCAGTAAAAATGTGTAGCCCTTTGATTTTAATATACCCCAAAGGGATTTAACTGATTGTATTGTAAGTTGCCAACCAAATATAAATATCATTTTATTAGTACAATTTTTTCCTTCACTGTTAACCACACGCAAATTTTTCAGTAAAGTTTCAAGTTCTTCCAATAGCTGAAAATGTTGTTGAGTACCCATAATTGCATTGAAATTATTCAAATGGCACGAATTTAATAAATCAAAAACATCAATCATTGTTTTAATGCATTTAGCAGTTATCTAGGCATCTGCAGGCAAAACTTTAAAATCAACATATGTGTCAAGGGCAACTGCAACAGAATGACTAAAAATCTAAGAAGCATTATATTTTACTTTCATTATCTGAAAATTATTCGGAAACATATGCTCGTCAGTTAATTTTGGACAGAGTCCAAATTCCTTTTTTTAATAATTGTAAAATGTATCCAAATACATCTTATCTTCTGTATGTTCCTTGTGGTATATTATTCATTCTTTTTTAATTTCTTGGGAAATTAAACCACAATATTTTTAAATTCTTTATTTCAACGTTTCGGTAGCGTTCCAGCTACCGTTGTCAAGAAAAAATAAGTAGAAATTAATTTTTATCCCTAACTGACACAACAGTTAGTTAGCTGGAACGCTACCGAAACGTTGAAATAAAGAATTTAAAAATATTGTGGTTTAATTTCCCAAGAAATTAAAAAAAGAAATACATCTTATTGGTAGTTCCTCCTGGTAACTCAAACCAGTAAGAAAAAAAATCTGAAGGAAGATATTTTTATCCCATCTCTACTTCTACAACCAACACACTCGTGGCATTTTCTTTTCAATAAAAAATATACCGTAATAATAATTAAATAATTCACTGCAAAGACAGTCCAGTCGGTATACTAATAACTCCGCTCGTACCTTCAAACTACAAAAGACCCACGGTATCTGTCTATCGCTCGATTGGAAGCTTCAGGATACCAGAAAAGACGGAGATCGAGTGAGATAGACATCGAGCTGGGAGGAGCTTAGAGTGACCCTACTATTCCTTTATTTATATACTATGTCCTTACCCTTACCAGTTACCTAGTTCTATACCTCAGACCTACCTAGATTACACTAAATAAAATCCATCAATTTCAATGTAAACGTACCTTAGCCCTTTCTCTACCAAAGACCAAAAGCAACAATTTTCATCAAACTTTAATTTTTGATGACATTCTAACTATTTGACGTTATTCTAGATGTTTCAATAAACATTTTTGTTACACTAACTCTTATCTCATCTCATTTTTACTGCTAAGACTAATATTCATCGATTACATCAAATAATTTATTAATTCACAACCGAATTTTTCAGGTTCAACCGGTCCACCAACACCACCACCAGCATACAGACGTCGTAACCCTCCAACGGAATTGGTAATACCATGTGAATTTTGTAACGTACCTATTCCGCATGAAGATTTAATTCAACACGAAACAGGATGTCGTCCAGATTTAGCTAGATTGAATGTTAGAAGAAGAAGAAGATCAACTCCGGAGGATGATTATTACGTAGAGCCCAGACAGAATTCTGTCGACGACGAAGAATTACCCTGCGAATTTTGCGGGGATATGATCCCGGCGTCGCGCTTATACTCGCATCAAATTCAATGTAACTAAGTTTTTTTTTAAATAATGCTAATTTTTGTTGTATGATTATCACATTGTTTCGTGGTATCGTCATTTTAAACAGCCACATGCAATCATTTTTACTTTAACAATTAAGAATTGGTAGTTTGTATGATTTTAAAAATATTGTGTTGGTGGCAGTTTAACCAGTTTCATTTTGCTAAGATTAGCACTGTTGAATCGAATATGGAACAAAGTAAGAACATTATGGTGGCAAGAAACTCAAAAGTATATTATATCGCTACCTTCCAGAAAGACCGGCACAACTCAAATATTGCTACTTTTGAGTAGAAGCGTTTGAAATTTTCCTGAACAGTGGTTTATCTGGTTTTGTCAGTTTTTCGAATAGTAATTAAAAACTCTTGTTACTATTGAAGAAGTATGCATTGGATGGTGTTTTTCTGACTACATTCTTTTAAATAACTTGTTCCCAAAGGAGAACTTTGATAAATGCGACTGTCTTTCCCGAAAAAAAATATATATTTGGTAGAATTAATTGAGGGTATAAAAGATAATTCCATTTACTGGAAAAATTTATTAATGATTATAAATCATTATCGTAGTTAATAAACATACGTTAGATTGAATCAATTGATCTTCATTACCTGAAAAATATAAATAACATTTTTAAGAGCATTACAATTTTAAAAAGATTTATAAAGAAAAACAATTAAATCAACAAAATGGGTAGTGTACTTAATTAAATATTAACTTAGAAATAACTCTATAAATTCTAGTTATTTTTTGCTATTAAAGAGTAGTTTCTGATCTAGTTTCAGCTAAATTTTTTGTTGTGTATGAACATTACTTTTTTCTAGATGCGCATACCTTTATTTCTGGAAAATTCCTCGAGATCTATTTTTTCCGATGAATCTCTACCCTCCATTCTAATTACAGATGATATTATATTTGATTCTTGATAAGCATTCATTTGTTCTGATTCAACTATTTCTTGTAAGTCACTGATAGTTTTAATTGTACCTGCAAAAAATGTACATACTATACCTAAATGATACATAATATTTTCAAAATACCTTCTTGACTAGGGTCCTCATTTTTGCCCTTTTGTTCTCAATATCGCTGAAATATTTTTCTATTTTCCACATTGGGTCATCAACGTTATGATATTCTAAATTTGTCTTTGTAAACTTCATTATCAACGAATTTCTAGGTCGTATGTTTTTAATTTTCTCGCTGGCAGGTAAAATAGCTTCATCATCATTCCACATGATTCTAAAATAGCAGAAAAAAGGTTAGCAAAAGTTAATGTTTATTAAAAAAAACCGTTCAAACTCAAATACAACATTTACTTGGGTTGTGTAATAATTCTTTATTTCATTAAAGAATGTCTCAAGTCTAAAAAATCAACAAAAAAGAACAGAATAAACATGAATTATTTGGTTATTACCGACAAAAATTGTATTATATTGAAATATAACGCTTTTTCTTGAAAAAATAAAATTGAAAAGTCTTAGATTTACTTTAAATAGAGGCATAACTTAAAATGCGGCGGTATTTCTTGAAATTATTTATAAAATATCAACTTACCTTTTTATGGCAAACTGGTAGAACTCAAGATGTGACGATTTTTTCTGAAATTTTCAAGAAACAGATGCGGCACTTTTTGTTTTGTGACGTTCTTAACCGAATAAAATAGTTATTTATGATATGAGTGTTAAAAGTGTGGTTTTATTTTGTTAGTGAAAACGTTTGTGAAATGAGCGGAGCGAATTGAACAATTTCACGAACAAAATAAAATCACTTTTAACACAAATACCATACAATGTTTTTTGTACAACTTCCCTATTTTGATAATGAAACGAGCGAATTTGCAATGACAATAAATTCAAAATGCATTTTAGTATTCAAATAATCAAAAGATTGTTGTGAATGGCAGACGTTTACATAGCAGCGTGCTAAAAATATTTTTAACACTAGTGTTAAAAGTATTTTTAACACGCTGCTATGTAAACAATCGTTTTTAACATTGTTTGCTATCATTAAAAGTGTCACTTTTAATGACAGTTGTACAAAAAAGTATTATTATCACATGCGAGGGCACGACTAGGCTCAAACTGAAATGGGTCAGTATTGCGCGGCAAAAGGGGAGATTTAGAGTAGTGACATTTCACGACAGTGGCGCACAGCGGTTATTATTTATATTAAAGTTGTGCCGATTTTTCGGATAATAGTAGAGAATATTCTATATTGAATGCCGTATAAAACTAAACTATGGCTTTTTTCGATTTGTGAAGGTCTTTCTGGAAGGTAGCGATATATAGGAACTCATTGTTCTTTGTACTTTTCTTTGCTATGTTGTTTTTTTACTTGTCCTAAAAAGGTTAGGTAGGAACCTTAAAGCATCACACTGATCATATCCATCTTAGGTTAGGATAGTTTTGTGGCAAGTGGTTGACTTTCAGTGCACACTATGCCCATTGGAAGCGTCTTTTAGGTATATGTATTATTGGGGTGCGTATTCACTGACTTCTGAAATATCTATTGTGGCTCCTTCTTCTACTCAGTTTATGATGAAGGTCTTGGATACTAGTAGTTTCTTTAGTCTTATTCCCTGGAGGAAGTTTAGGATGTCCTTAGGCTTCAGGCAATTCTTTCTTTTCTATTCTATTCTACAGAATCTACATTTTTGCTTTTTAAGTTGCCCATTCAGGCGGCTGTGTCAAAACAGCAGTTTTACGCTGGTTTATTGATTTCTTTGATCGTAATTTCCCAGGAGTAAATTGATTTTTTTGTTGTAGCCCTTTTAGATATTTCCGTTGGTCTATTCAGGTCGTTTTTTCGGTTTTAACTTTCTAAATTGTGTTTCAGCCTATCTCTTTGCTAGTTCTGATGTAATATTCAATATTTTTTCACCGAATTCCGTTTTCAACTCTTTTGTAGTTGTAGCTTCAATTCCGGCTTACAGCTTTACAGTGGTGTTATATTAAATATATTATGTAGGTACTCTTCCATCACTATTTCGTTGAAAATATAGACGTGAAATTGTGAAATAGATCCTTAAAAAAATAATTTCAACCTACAAGCAAACTCTAATCTAATTTGGGTCTGTAAAGAGCATGAAATGGGTGATCGAATGTGATCGAATGACATATGTTTCGCTTCTTGTCAGTCGGTGTATTCTTTGGTTAAGTGAATATTTTTATTCAAGTTGTCAAGTCAATGAGATATTTCAGATTTCATTTCATCTGTTATGATTATATATAAAAGTCTTTTATTTGAGCAATTAAAACGTTTTTTTGACCAACCGTTACCCTCCTATCTTCGAACTTGTAGTAGACCATAAAATACTTGAAGTATTTTATGTAGTAGACAATTTTTTACTGCTCTATTATTTTTACGAACTGTTTGATTGGAACGACCTCTAGGCGGTTAACGGAGAGTTAATTACGTTGGTTTAACTACATGTGCAGGCCAAATTGTCGTACCAACAATAAAATGTGCCTCTTTAGAAATTAGGATTATGTAGATATCGCACCTTTGGAGAAACACTGACACAAATTCATCAGTTTTTCAGCAAACGTATTTAAAGTTTTTTAAATTTAGTTTTCGCTTTTAGCAGTAAATAGGAAAACAATTATAAAAAGTTAGATTAAAAACCATGCAAATTTGTTTTTTTTTGCTTAAATTCATGAAATTTTGGAAAAAGTTACAAATGTGCCATTTATGGTTGGATTTGTACTCCATTTCATAGAAATTCATATACTGACCCCAAAGAAACATATTAGTGTTAATTAGCTTGTAGGTTTTTTCTCCCTGAAATAGGAAATTTGGAAGTGTATATTTCTTTTGTTTGTTGGGTTTTTTCTTATCGAACAAGTGACCAAATTTTATTTTTACCGAGTTCCATTCGCCACTATAACTTGTTTTGTAATGGGAAATATCAGATCAGCTGTTAGCGACTATGCCAGATATCCACCATCTAGCGCATATGGGACGAGTTACAATTATGTCTTTGTTGTACCGGATAGAATTGAGCTTGAGGAATAATTTTTGAAAATTTCTTCAGTGGTGTTTCTCCAAAGGTCCGATATAGTATAAGTATACTATAGGTTTATAATATGATATGTACTGTACAGCTCAATAAAATTTATTACGAATTTATCAATTGGTGTATATTCTATAAGCTATTTACTTAATTACAGTTTCCTGTAAAATTGTTAATTTTATATTCAAACTATATATAGGTACAGTGTGTCCACAAGAGGAGAATAGTATATTATGCAATGAGCACAAAATGATGGCCATTCATACGAGTGCAAAAAGGCCATTTTGTTGCGAGATGCATACTATAGGTACTTTTTCTATGACAACATATCGTTCACGTTTAATAAAGGCATACATTGCAAAAATTTTGAGAGAAATAAACTGATAATATTTCATTACTCCGAATTCCCCGCTAATGGGCTTTCTATCAGAATTGAGATATGTATTGAAGAAATATGTAAATAGTTTTTTTATTGCTATTTCTAATAGGTACACAGAAATAGAAACCTATAAATATGTATTTGTAGAAAACAACTATGAAATTACTCGTTACCTACTAAAACTTTGACAGAAACGATCTGCTGACATTTCATCAATTTGTCGCTGGACGTCATAATTTAACAAGCCGTAGTCGTCGTGATTTCAGAGTAAACCTAGACCTAACACGCAATATTCCATTTCGCATTTGTTGCTTAGCAACTTGCCTAGCAGCCGATGCAAAAATGAAATTCTGTATAAAATGTGTTTGTTTATGATTGAAGATACGGTTACAAAATGAACATTTATCGAGGTTGTCGTAGAAAAACATTTTTATTTGTCGTTTTAGTGAGAAATGTCATTCTTGATAGAAAGTTTTGCTTATTCTGGAACCCTATTATATAAAATAAAATTCAAGTTTTGCCAAACCTGCTTAATTTATCATTCTATTTTATGGAGAATACGATTGTAATTGTAATAATAATTTAGTGAGTGACGTTAACGATATACCTAAGGAACTGTCATCTTTGGTAAATAATTTTCAAATTGTCATATTTTTTTTTGCAACAATGCTAACTCTTCAACAAAGAGTATTATCTTGTAAAATTGTACAACTATTTAATGAGAAATATCCAGATGTGCTCGTTACACATGGAATGTTTATCCCATAGGTATCGGACTCAGTGGCTCGTGGAGTTTGGCAGTAGATAGGCAGACAAAATTGAAAGCAAGAAATTACTAATTTTCTCATCACCTATTTCCTGTTTTGTACTTAACAAGGAAGTTCTTCATATTTGTACAGGATATTACTTTATGAATAAATAATGTATCGTCAAAAAAGAGGTTATGAAATGTATGCTTAAGCAAAAAATCAACATCTTAATTACTCACGACTAGGGCTTAACTTTCCTATCCAAATTGTATTGTGGACACTTCTATGCTTCCACTGTACCACTTTATATGCTTCTTAAGAGCATAATTGGTAAATTCGCTTGTGAATTATTTACTTCATTGAATAGTTGAGGTAATGGTTACTCAAATGGCTACTACCTGCGAAGCTGCCTTGGGAAATGGAGTAAAAAGAATACTCGGCTGATAAAATATAACTTCTCAACAAAAATGTATTAAATTGCAGTATAAAAAATAATTGGTATCTTTTAAATAAAAACAATGACAAAATTATAATTGATCTCGAAAACTTGAAAACAAAAAAGATCTTCCTACAAAAATGTTTAAAATCACAGGAACCTTGTTACTTCTATATCAGTGTATCATGTACTTGCTGCTTTATTACAATTTTAAACTAAATGTATTAGAAGTTCATCTTTGTATATAACAGCTGCAGATTCTGAGTCATCAGATTTAGTGACAGGTAAAAATCATATGGATTGAAGTGTGCCTAGAAAACATTAATATGGTTATGAGAAAATTGATCTACACAAAATATTCAAGTGTTATATTATCAAAATAAACAGTACGTGAACAGTATGCTTATCTCAGCTGGGGTAATGCAGATTGATACATTTTTTGTCACACCCTTTAATGTTTTTGAAAACAGGTACATATTATTAATTTTAAAAACAGAAATATTTCAATTTCAAAGCATTGCCTGCCGCGCTAGGCACTTGAATAAATTAGCACTGGTGCACATGTGATTGGTTGATACAAATGGCAGAAAAAATATAGGCAAAACTCATTATTTCAACTGTTTTTTCTAATTACCTTCAATGAAACTGCATGTATACAAATTTGAGAAATGCTATGTTTGGGAGAAGAAACCAGCCAAGTGTACAAAGATAAACTCATTGTATTGAATATTTCATCAAAGATTACAGAATAAGATGTTTCACTCCAAGGCGGTTTGATTCAAGTTGCTGCCCCAAACGGACGCCGCTCTCATAAATGTTTACGATTCTTTTTTGTTGTCAATAACGAGACCGATAGATACCAGAACAGTTCGAAGAGCTTATTTTATTTCAAGCTATACAGGGGTAATTAGAGAAATATATTATTATATTATATATGTTTATTTCACAACAAAACAGAAATATACAAACTACAAAATTTAACTAACATTTTTGATGTAGAAGTAAACAATTAATCACTGAAGCTGAGAGTAACTAGGTTACCAACATATATTTCAATTAAAAGCTTATTTTATTTTAAGCCATACAGGGGTAATTAGAGAAATATATCTAAATTAATAGGATTCTTTATCACAAAGGTTTATTTTTAAATGTTACCTAATTATTTCGAAAAATGTTCGGGATATGAATTTGAAAAGGTAAGTAAAAAATAAACTTGAATTTTTAAAATGAATCAATTCAAAGTTTTTATCCAGCATCTTAGTAATTTTGTGATACTTATTGATAAATTTATATATAATTTATAAATAAATTTAAGCTATTGTTTTTCAAATCTTTCAATATAAATATGAGAGTAAAATATATACGGACTCTGGTATAGAGACTGGCATAATATTTGAAAGGAAATTGATTACATGGATGATGAAAAGAAAATTTAGTAAATTCGTTCAAAAGGAACTGACCAATTCCCCTTTGGTTAGCTATAGAATTGAATTTTTTTTTCTTGCGTAATGTACTTGTTTATATAATATACTTATTATAAAAATAAATCCGTAATTTTCAATTAGCAAATATTACAAAATATTTAGTGTTTAAGCTTTGCTATTAAAGAGAAAAATATTAATTTGACTTTTTGCTCATTTCAACAATTAATTAATAAATTTAAAAATTCTATACAACAAATATAAAACACGAACAACCAATAAACACCATTCTAAAATAACAGCGCTCGACGGGCGACGTCCCGTATAATATGCAAAATTAAATGCAAGTAAGGACGTAGTGGCATCAGTGCTTTACGCGATAAATTCGAACGAGTGAAACATCTTATGTTTTTATTCTGTAATCTTTGATTTAGTTTCATTACAGATAATTTGAAATGTGAAACAGTTGATACACACCACAAATATTTGATGTGTTTGGATTAAAAACTTACCAATATTTGTAGAAATTATATTAGTCCCTCAGTTCAATGCCGTTTAAATTACAATATGGTTTAAACAGTATGGAACTTGTTATACATGTTTTCAGAGATTCCATGATAAATACTGAGGATGGCATAACTCCATTTTCTATTGCTTCAAATGAAGGAAACAAATATGGATACCTTACTTTAGAAACCAGCCTTCCTTTTCTGCTTTTTTTAGATCTGCTTTTTCTTGATGCAGTTAGTTTAGCTAATTTTCTGCTTATTAGAATCTCACCAATATCAGCAACCTACAATATAAAAGATTTTATATACCTAAATAAATTTTAAGAATTTATATGCTTTGCATGCCAATTTTGCATCAAACTGATACCTAACTAAAAAAGATGTCAACAAATATTGGTTATAAACCAATTGCCTGTCCAAGCAATTTAGGCAATAAACTATTAGTTGGTATCTTGGAAGAAATGGCTATACTTATTACATCAACAAAATTTGTTTATGGCACACTACCTACTGAAAAAAATGAAAACCCCAAATATTTTCATATCAACACAGGAAACTAAAAGTTATAAATAAGAGTTTTTGAAGGGTTGAAATGTTTCTGTCAAATACTAGAGAAATTTATGAAAGTTTGCAGGGTAAGTATACATTAGATAGCTCACAATATGAACATTGTAAGAAGATATTATGTTGACTTTAATGTAATTATTTGAATTTCATTTATTAAATATAATCACTAACTTTTACAAGTATTTGAATTAAGCTTCAAATCATACAATTATTTCTGGGTGAAACAATTATTAAACTACCTTATTTAGCTGTACTAAATCCACCACTCTTATAAAAACTGTTTTATGTGCAGGATCCATTTCTGTTAACACACATAATAGTACTTTTCCTTGAGTTAACTCTCTAAATGTTTCGGAAGATGTATTAGTCCAAGTATCGGTCTTAATAGGTTCAATACCATGCAGTCGAGCTCTTATTGCACATCTAGGAAATGTATACATGTTTTCACAAAGAAAATACACATTGTCTGTTGTTACCACATTAGTAAACCCAAAGTCAAATAAGAAAACTACTACTTGAATTTCTCTTTTATTAAACATAGGTATATCTACTATTACTCCCCTGTAAAACGCGTTATCAGTATATGTTGCACAATAACGATTTATTTTAACACATTGTGATGGCATACGATATTCCTCTTTTCTTTTGTCATAGAAACTATTCATATACTCAAAAAACAAACTCAATTCATTTTCAAAATGTACTATCCAGAATTTAGAAGGGTCGTAAATGTTACCAATTCGAATTCTGTAAGTTTCTCCCAATTTCCACTTAATATTGTCAAATGAGTAGGGTATTTCATATATATTTTGATCATAGTGATTTAAAATGTGATTAAAATCAATATTATTTTTTTCCATTTTCACTAAGCACCATACATTAAATCTTTAATAATAAATTCAAAATAAAACAAATCTTCAATTTTACTATTCCTCCACCTTCTTCTTCTTTTTAACTCGGCTAGCACGTTGTGGTTGTGGACCATAGAGAAATACTGTATGTACTGTCACAGATAATACGTACTGTATTCTCTATATTAATTTAAGTCTCTGATATATATGCACAGGATATATGGTCACAGTTTATTGCTGTGTTAACCCTGCATTGAGAAAATATTATATCTCTATGATGGAGACTGGGACACCACTCACCAGACTCTCTCTGAGACCTTTCCTCATATATTTGCATTGTTGCAATACAGCAATATCAACCGTTACGTCCGTTACGTGACAATTCGCTAGAGACCATAGACATTATATTATATTTCTCTATGATAGAGACTTTTAGCTTGTCTTAAATTTCTCACGTATCCGTATACGTAACGAACTGCGCATGTGTAGACCCATTACGTCTCAGCCGATACGATGCGTTGAACGTATCATTACGTACCCTACTCCGTATACTTAAACGTATCCCTATCCCGACCAAAGTCAGTATTCCGTGCTATTAGTGCTATATTACATCATCTTCCTCGTCTAGCAGCAATGGATTATTTGATATCACCTCCATTTTATGTTTTACAACAATATAAAAAGGTTAAATAAAAAAACTTTGAGGTTATACAATTAGAAACAGAACGAAGCGATACGTTTTCTGCTAAAAAGGCTTTCTTGATCATTTCTTTACGTCAACGTAACTCCAATACGGATACGGATACGTGTAAAAACTTATGACCAGCTAAAAGTGTCTAATATAATGTTGAGCTGGGCCGCTGGCTATACACACATTTACAAATAGCGGTGTGAAGACAGCAGCCAGACTTGGCAGCCTAAGGTTCGACCGCACCCGATCGTTCAGTGGCGTGCGTACTTAAAAAAATGGTGAATGATATATACATGCATACTGAAGGAAATATTTAATCTTACTTAACTAATAGCTAGATCAATTGTTATTTCTCGAAATCTATCTAAAAAGTACTATTTCATTGATAAAGCCGTGACAATATGAAAATCAAAAATAAGAGATGATACGATTGTTTTCGCAAACGACAATAAAAGACAAAATTTGTTCGTAGGTCGAAAGGATAACTTTTAATGTATACCTAAGGAGGTGATTTACGAAAATATTTTCAACTTCAAGGGACTCCAGGGTTGTATTACGCAAAATGGGAAATTTAAGAAATGTCATTTTTCATTAATTTAGGAAACGGCTGCCAATATAAAATATGCTCAGGCAGCTTACTTTCGATGTATATGTACTGTATACTGCTGTATACTAACGTGTTTTAGTGAAATAATTCCTTGCTCGAGGGGATAGCAGGGTCGTATTACGTAAAATATGAAATTTTAAAAATGTCCTTTTTCATTAATTTTGCAAACGGCTGCCAATATAAAATTAAATTTCCTATTTTACGTAATACGACCCTGCTATCCCCTCGAGCAAGGAATTATTTTACTAAAACACGTTAGTATACATATCGAAAGTGAGCTGCCTGAGCATATTTTATATTGGCAGCAGTTTGCTAAATTAATGAAAAATGACATTTTAAAAATTTCCCATTTTACGTAATACGACCCTGCTATCCCCTCGAGCAAGGAATTATTTCACTAAGACACGTTTACATCGAAAGTAAGCTGCCTGAGCATATTTTATATTGGCAGCCGTTTGCTAAATTAATGAAAAATGACATTTTTTAAATTTCCTATTTTGCGTAATACGACCCTGCTATCCCCTCGAGCAAGGAATTATTTCACTAAAACACGTTAGTATACATCGAAAGTGAGCTGTCTGACC
The DNA here is from genome assembly GCA_910591685.1 of Galerucella tenella. Classification (NCBI taxonomy): domain Eukaryota; kingdom Metazoa; phylum Arthropoda; class Insecta; order Coleoptera; family Chrysomelidae; genus Galerucella; species Galerucella tenella. Next base: position 27,365 of record CAJUYH010001720.1, read on the forward strand.
ATATTTTATATTGGCAGCCGTTTGCTAAATTAATGAAAAATGACATTTCTTAAATTTCCCATTTTGCGTAATACGACCCTGCAGTCCCTTGAAGTTGAAAATATTTTCGTAAATCACCTCCTTAGGATCCTTTCACCTTTCGACCTACGAAACCATAGAGAAATATAATATAATTTTATTTTGTCTATGTACGAAACTACGAACAAATTTTAAGGCGAGCTGCTGGTTAAAACCCAGCGGTTACTTGCGGTAACAGGCGGTTATTCACGTTTTAAAACAAAAGTGGGGGTTATAACCACTGCCAGTTACCCACCTCTTGACTATGGTAACTGATTTGACATTTTGGTATTTACCGTTCGTGGCAAAAAATTGATCGGTATTAACTTTTTATGACCAGTCACTCGCTAAAAAAACCTTTTTGTCTTTTATTGTCGTTTGCGAAAACAATCGTATCATCTCTTTTTTTTAATTTTCATTTGTCACGGCTTTATCAATAAAATAGTACTTTTTAGATGGATTTCGAGAAATAACAATTGAAATAGGATATACCATCTAGCTAGGCTATTAGTTAAGTAAGATTAAATATTCCCTTCAGTATGCATGTATATATCATATGGTTAGATGGTGTACTCTGTGGTATCAAGTAGTATATGTCAGTCTCGACGTATTTCCGTTTAAGTCCAACTTCAAAGGAACCGACAAAGCTTTCGTCTCTTGTTAGATGGTGTACTCCATAGAGAAATATAAATTTTGTCTATGGTGTACTCTGTGTTCTCATCTCATGAAATGTCACAAAGGTGCTAGCATAGAGAAATATAATATAATGAGAGTTGTCGACCCTGTAGTAACAGTTGGCATCACGTCGATCGAAGCGCACCAGGAAGGGTTGTTGGAACTAATTTTTGAGGGCGGGATATTTAAATTGGTTAGTTAGGATTGTCGGTATGAACATCTCACAATTTGTCTAAAAATTGTTTATTATATAATTATTTCATTACAGAAAATTAAAACTTATTTAATTTTTAATAATGAAATGATTATAATCAATAAACAATTTTAAGACACATAAATTAGATAAATGAGAAATCAACACTAATATAAAATTTTTATTAAACTGCACATAATATAACAAATAATCTACATCTATATTATTATCATCAATTCATCGAACATTTACATATTATTAATCACAAAATAACATATTTTTACTAAACTTACATTATATTTAGGAAAGTTAATCCAATATCACATGCAATTGCACATTATTTTAGAATTATTCACAGAAACTGCAAAAATTTAAATAAAAAGGAGTTAGAAAGTAGATTCTTCATTCCTATGAAGACAGGAACAGGTCTGAAACAAAATAAATAAAATGCATTACCTTAAGTTACAATTTGTTAGGTAGATGAGTTTATTTGAGGCTATCTATCATTATTGTTAGAAAAAATAAGCTTTCATTTCACAGGCAATACTGGCAATAGGTACAGTATTTTCAAAAGCTTGGGTACCTACTATTATTATGTTCAACTACTTTTGGTAGTAGTGTATGATCTAAGGATTGCAAAGGTAAAACAAATCTAATAAGTATTTTGCATAATGAACCTGTAAATGCATTATTATTAAAATGATCTTTACACAACCTTTGATCCTTTGATGTAGAAGGAAATTCTAAAATGTACCTCTGTTCACTTTGATTGATATCAGATGGAACTTTGAAAAATGTTTTATTCTTCCTACAAATTGCTAAGTGGCCAAAAATATTTACCAAGCAATACAACTATGACGTATTATATTTGGTGATGATATTTTAAAGGTTTACTTACTTTTATTTCCTTCATTAGAACTAAAATCCTTAATTCCTTAATAAATTTATAAATAAACTAATTTTGTAGAATAATTATTGACACTTTCACTATGACTTTGACAAGCAGAAGCTAGATTCACACCAGCCAATGTATGATTGATTTTGTATATTTTCGTTTTTAATGATTTAAAAGTTGATATACTAGGATATTTCATAATATTTATCGACATTGAAGGATGAATAGTGAAGTGAAATGTAATTTATAACGTTTTAAACCATTTTATTCTATTTCCCTTTTGTAAAAAGTCTTGTAGTTCTCACGACCGAAGCGACTCGATGCGCGGGTCAGTTGCGCAGAAACGTTGTGCCTTATTCAGTGTTATGTTATCTATGACTTCAATCCGTCTCTTTTATTTTGTCTATGGGTGCTAGGTGCTATGCTATTCCTTCATTTCCTTCTGAGTAAGTTTTTCTGTGCTTATGCTGTAATCCGCAGTAATCCTAAACTGTTAAAATATAATTTATATTTGGTTAAGCCCAATACCTCAAGAAAGAAGAAGATAATTTTCAATATAATATCTAACCTTTTATGTTAACGACTTTATTAATGAATCAATATATAGACGATACTAAACATCCACAAATAAAAATATCTCCAGTAGGTATAGTATTTGTTGGAGTCACAGGTAAAATATTAACCTCTTGATTTATGTATTTTAAATTTAAAAATGGTTACTCAATTATAGGAGGAATTGCCATTGGCTTAAGTATATTATGTGCCCCATTTATTAGCCCAGCATTAAGGAAATACTGTTTGCCATATATACCAGCCACGAAAGATCAAATTACAAATATTTTATCTGCATTAAAAGGAAAGAGTGGAACACTTTTAGATTTAGGGTCAGGAGATGGAAGAATTGTTTTAGGTAATTTATAACATATCATATTTTCAATAGTCCATTGGTCCTTTCAACTAAGTACAACTAACCAAAGTGGAGGATCATTGTTAATGAGAGATTAAAATCCATAGAAAAGCATTCTCATCCTAAAGTTTATATTTTATAAAATGCTATTTTCCTCTTGTCTTACAATTTTGTTTTATATAAATGGTAGTTTGCATTTGTAAGTTTTCAAATGTATCTTTTAAGTATCTTTAAGCTTGAAATGCACTGGCCCCAACAATTTGTTATGCTACAACAATAGCAACATTTTATTGGGCAAAAAAATGAAAAATGAATAAGTACAAGTAGCTGATCCCGTTAATATTTAGGACAAATTAAAATTATTCTAGCATTTATTTCTCAGGGTATGAGAAATGTGACTACTCTAGGAATCCTATGTAGAAACAGCTGTTCTGGTGTCTGGCATATCCTTTGCTGCATGAAATGTTGCAAAACAATGTTCCTACAAACACTATGCAAAACACGCTATTCTACACAAATTTTTATACACAAATCAGGCCTTTTCTTAATTCGTTTTATAACTGTTGGAAAAATAATGCAAAAAGTACACTTTATGGCACTTCTCCGCACCGAAATGTCAAACAAAGCTACCTATGACCTGTCAACTTTTTTTGACAATTCAACCTAATAGTAAATTTCTTATTGGTGTACAATTTTTAAATTTAAACCAAAAGTAAGTAAACTACTTATTTATTTTAATTAACTATCAAAACATTAACCTATTAAGTTAATGAACTAAGATCAAAATAATTTATCTTTTGAGTTGTCCAATTCAGACATAGAAAATAATGATATATGAAAAGATATTATCAAAAAAGTTCAAACTGCAACCAAAAATGTTTTAACAGGTTTCGAAAGAGAAATTAATATCAAAAACAATATAGCAAATTTATGAACTGGAAAGAAATAAACAATATTAAATCATTTTCTGAAAATGTGTTGTTGGCTTATTTCCAAGAAAATTCTCAAAACTTTAAACCATCTACCTACGCTGTGGTCTATATATTCAATGATAAGAAGCCTCATAAGTATTAAAAATAACATAGATATTGCAAAGTATACAAAACTAAGAGCATATTTAAAAAAACAAAACGACAAAAGCAGTAACAGAAAAAAATCTCTTACATTGACATCTGCAGAAATCCACAAATTAGAAGAAGTGCAAGATGATTTCTATGTACTCGTTAAAGTAAGTCGCAATTCTAAAGATTACTTTGTTATTTAATCTAACTAATATCTCATCATAGAAACAACAAAAAACCAGGCATAACAATACAAAATTGTTCAAATTTTACAATTATAAATTATACATTCAACTGATTTTTCTATTTATTTCCATATTATAAGTTCTTTATGTTCAAAGTGTGAATGAAATAAATTACTGTATTTCTTTCATTAATAAATGTGGTTCTAGAAAAAATATTGTGTACAACTTGTACGCAAATCACTTTGCTTGCGCACTAGTTGTACATACTACTATTCTTGCTGTGTGTGGCAGTTGTATTATGTCCTGAAGGAAACTGTTGCAGCTGGAGCATTTCAAGCTTAAATATTGTCCAGTTCTCATTTTAATAAAAGATTCTCCATGACAAATTTATTCGTTTTTAACGTTTTGTAGATTATTATTGTATTTTCCTCATTTTTAGAAACCTCAAGACATAATTTTATATCACATGGAGTGGAGCTTAACCCATGGCTAATATTGTTTTCAAAAATCAGTGCCATTAGGGAAGGAAAGTCTAATAAGGTTAAATTTTATAGAAAGGATTTATGGAAATATAATATATCTCATTATGATAATATAATAATTTTTGGTGTGGAGCAGATGGTATGTTTTAGTTAATTTTTAAATATATGTAAATTTTCCAGAGGTGATCTTTGTGGGGTGCTTATTACTGCTTATCAGCACAATGGTAACAAGCAAAACTATACATAATTACAATCTGATTTCAGTTAGTCTCTATAGTATTGAATGATTTACCAGTTTGAAAGACAAAATGTTTCAATAACAGCTGCTTTGTCATAATCAGTTTCAAAAGATTGCATGGGAATGGCAAATTTTGTACTTCTATTTCCGCCATCACCAAATCCTCGATTTTACAAATACAATTACAAAATATAGCAAAAATAGTATTATCCTATATGCAATGTCACTTATAACTTTCAAAAATGCTCTCACTGCATAAAAACACCGAATAATTTTTAGTGTTGCAAATGATCAGGAATAAAAACAAATATACAGACACGACCAAATAGATATCAACCATTTTACCTTATTCAACCTATTCACTTAAAATATACAGAGTGTAACAAAAAGGCAGGTCATAAATCATACTACATATTCTGGGGCTAAAAATAACTCAATCCAACCCAAGTTACCCTAGTACCAATGTGCATGCGAAAAAAGGAATCCTTGAGGCTGCAATTAGATATCGTCAGAAGCCATTGCTTTTCCAGAATATTGGGTTTTCGTTAGTAAAACGGTGCCGACTGTGTATTCAAGAAAATGGGGGCCATTTCGAACATCTAATAAAAACTACACATTTATAAACAAATAAGATTCAATCAAAAATTTGGGACCCTCGAAAAACTTGAAAATTCATTGACTTTAATTTTTGTTACTCGAAATTTTTGAAGCATAATGAAAAATAGGCCGTATCTCGATAAAAACTGATAATTGTAAAAAGTACTAAGGGGCAAAAAAGTTTCAAAAATAATGTGTTTGAATAATGGTGCCACAATAAGCATTAAATTGTAACGTACACAAAAATTTTGGGGGGGTTTAGGGGATCTCAACTCCCATAAATTTTTAACGGGGTGCAATAATTCCTCAATTTTTTTAAGATGCTCTAATCATAAGAAAGCCACTTGTCAACTTTCATTATAATATGTCGAACTGTCGAAATATTTGAAAAAATCAATTTTCATTGGTAACTTCGAAGGGTTGTAACTTTTTTCTCATGCACATTTGTACTAGGGTAACTTGGGTTGGATCGAGTTATTTTTAGCCCCAGAATATGTGGTATGATTTATGACCTGCCTTTTTGTTACACCCTGTAGTTCAGGGATAATTGTTAAGAATGAATTTCCAGGTAAACTTGTTCAATAATTTTGTTAATATTTATAGAATTCCGTATTTATGCACTTTATTTCCATGTAAACGTTTTCTAATATTTTTGCCAATTTTCCTAAAATTCCACATTTATGCACTATCTATATAAATTTTTTCATTATACCTTCACTTGTTTGTTGAAGCTACTGCGTTAGCAAAACGCGTCACAAGGTTAAATTGAGCACTAGTTCAAATATAATGAAGTTTTAAACACATTAAAAGGTTTTATTCCATCGTTCAGTATGGATCTTTATCAAGTAAAATCCTTATCTATTCAATTTATAAATATTTCCAAAAATTTTAATGTTATCTCACAATCAACTGGACCACTAGACACTACAATTTGATGCCTTACTCATTTTACATGGCCAAAATTTAAAGTCAGTTGCAGTGTCCAAAAAGTATTTCTAATTTGTAAGGATCACATCAACAAACTATAATTTGTATAATTTTTTGTAGATGAACGATTTAGAGAAAAAATTTCTTGGTGAATGTAAACCAGACTGTAATATCATTGCATGTAGATTTCCTTTGCCTAATCTAAAACCTGTGAAAACTGTTGGACATGGAATAGACACTGTATGGGTTTATAAGTTTGAAAAAGCATAATGTAAGATTAAATCAATTTTTTTATTTTTTTTATTATGATTTATTGAAACCCCAATGAGTATGTTATTTTTTTTATTAGAATTTAAGTGCCTCGACAACTATTGCCATTGGCACTGTACAAAATACAAAAAGACATATTATAAATACATACACTATCTTAAAACATAAAATATGTAAAGTACTTGGTATACTTATACGGTATACTTATTGAAATGCAGTATTTATTTAAAAAAGGATCTGTTGAATATTTTTTTGCCTATAGGTTTTGAAATTTTCCTTAGTTGGCAGAATCTGTTCAAATGTATGTTAACTACCATTAATTATGAACAAAATTGAAATACACCAAAAATGTTTCATGCAATACAGCGTTTGTTTTCATGAAAATGCATCAAAATAATCTTATCATAATAATCAAAACTAACTGCAAATATTCCAAGGCCATTTTTATTGCATATAAAGTTTACCACATGATCTATATGTTGTAGCAATGGTATCAGCTCAGCTCTCGCTATTTGCCACATACTATCTAATATGGATATATAAACTATATATCAAATATCAATATTAGTTGTTTTGATAAATTTTCCGGGTCCACATCAGTAGGCATACACGATGTTCGTTACTGTTCTCGGAATGTTTATTGGTGTGGAGGGGGTGAAGAACCAACCCGGCGCGTCTCCAGGTGGCGGATAGGAGGGCCTCTGACAATGATTTATTTGAGGAAGAGGTTGCGGGGAAATATGGGGGCTCGTTGAGCATAAAACCTCAACTGGCAGCCCTCAACCCTGCCGCGGACCAACTTCACCTGTCCCAGCTGTAGTATCGTGGCTAAGGGACCGCACACAGGGTTTACGATGCCAGGTGAATCCTCGAGGTTATCTCACGGAATCACCTGTTATACCAACGTTCCCTGGTCGTCTGTGGTCATGTCTCGCGGGCCAGAGAATGGGGGGGGTCTTGGCTTGACTGTCCGGACCAAGAGGAGACAACCTCATCAAAAACCTGAATCCTTTGGCGGGATGACCGGGCCTACAGGATGCGTTGTCGAACAGAAGATCGGCACCTACTGGTCATCACCTTGGGGAACTGGGCGAAACCCCATTGTAGGTAGCCTTACCTCCGCATGCGGGGCTCTGCGGAGGTGGACCCAGATTTCCCTAGCTACTCGTGGGATCTATTATGGATATTGTAAGTGATAGAGAAGAAGGGAGGGCGCAGGAGAATGGGAACTATGAGGAGACTCTGGAGATAGGCGGCCTATATAGGGCCCTTACGAAAGAGGCTCCTGAGAGGTGCCCTGAAACCGAGCTCTGTGAGCAAGATGTTCAGATGATGGGAGCGGTGAGGGCCCAGGCGATGCCGGGAACATCTGCCCCATCACCTCAAAGACCGAAAAGGCACCGCAAGTCTATTTGCGGTGCCGAAAAACGTAGGAGAAAAGTCGCAAGGGCGACAGAAAGGACACCGAAAGGTGACCCAACTGTCCCTTGCAAAGAGGTGATCTCAGCACCGCCATGCCGGTACACGCAAGATAGTGCTGGTCCCAGCGGGGTAAATCTCGATGCTACCAAAGGGGGGGCCACGAGGCCTGGGATGCATAACACGCTACCAGAGGCCAGAACGGCCCCCAAGAAGGCGTGCACGGTGCCTGGTGGGCACAAGTCATACGGGGAAGCTGCAAGCAGCGACCTCAAGGTGGCCATCATCTGCGATGGCTACCCAGACAATCTGCTCACCAGGGATCAGTACGCGCATATCCTTGCGCAATTGCATGAGGATATGTACAGGACTGGCGCCTCATTTGTGCCAAACTTTGAGGGACACTCGTTTGCCCGGGGAGCCGTTATGGTGACCTGTGCGGATGGGGGCTCTTTGGCTTGGCTCAAAGAAGCGGCAGCTAAAATTAGGAAGGAGGGCCTGGCGCTCAACATCATTAAGCAGTCGACCCTCAAAAACCTTAAAAAGGCGATGGTTTGGGTGCCAGCGCCGATCGAGTCGTCTCCCCAAGAGGTCCTCAGAAGAATCCGGATTGGTAATCCGACTTTGAGGACTGAAGGGTGGGTGATTCGGGCCTCCCGATGGGATCCTGCCACTTTGAGGCAGAACATCGTATTGGGACTCGAACCTGTATCGGTGGAGGCACTCAATGATACTAAGGGGGAAATCCGGTATGGGCTCGGGAAGGTAAGAATTATCTTCCCGGGAACTACCCCGGAGTAATTTATGAAATGGGTAAGGTATAGATATTCGATGTCTGTTGTTTAAGGACCTTAAAATTTACCCAGATTAACTTGCAGCATTGTCGTACCGCTACGGTAGTATTCGCGTAGAGGATAGCAAAGCTGCAGACAGGCATATGCCTCATACAAGAACCATGGGTGTATAAAGGTTATGTGCGGGGCTTAGGCACACCCGGGCGTAGTTTATTCTATGCAGTGGGTGAACCTAATTTTAGAGTTTGCATTTCTATGCACTCCAGTGTAAGTGCAATACTGATAAAGGAACTTTGTTTCAGGGACATAGTAGCGGTGAGGGTGGACTTCCCGGGCGAGAATAGTACGAGGCATAGTTTGGTCGTATGCTCTGCTTACCCGCCTTTAACTTTTAAAAGTTTACCCCAATCAAGGGAATATTTTAAATTTAATGTAATTTTTAAGAATTTTATTATTGTGACGTTAATGTGTTGTCGACCTTTAATTAGGTTTCTTGTATCATATACCTGACGAGTAAGTAATTCATTACTAATTTCTTATTTTACATATTTTCAACTATTATTACTTACATGCAGGTATCGCACTGAACATGGCTTAGTAGCCGAAAGCGCTTTGCTATTTTAAAAAAATTAAAAGTTTTACACAGAATACAACAATGTTTTCTTGACTTAACTAAATCGCCTGACAGCGCTCTAGGCTGCATGAGAGTCGCACCGGGTGTTTTCACCGAAACCCCGGTGGATACCTTGCAGCATCTACTAGAGACACACTTCCCCGGTTGTGAGGAAATCGAGAGGAAGTGTCCAGACATGGGATATGTTTGCATACAACGACCGTGTAAAGAGGAATATCTTCTAGCAAAAGAAATAGTCACATACGAGCGGTGTACTTGGGCCACACATGCACAAGAATGGTTGAGCAGTTACTTGAAAAATCGTTACCAACGAGTAAAAGTGAATAATTTTCAGTCCAGTGAACTTCTTGTGAAGTATGGAGTCCCTCAAGGAACAGTATTGGGACCTCTTCTTTTCATTTTATATATCAATGATATTGTTAACTTCTGTGATATTCCATTAGTTTTAAATTTATTTGCTGATGACATTACAATTTCAGTAGAGGGTGAAAATGTGGAAGAAGCAATGAATAAAATGCAAAATATTATTAAATTGTTGGAATCGTGGCTTATTGATAATGATTTGTATGTAAACACAAATAAAACAGTGGTGATGTTGTTTAACAACAATAAACGTAATGTAGCATGCGATATTAAGTTGTTCGGTCAGTCCTTAAAACTTGTTACTGAATGTAAATACTTAGTATGTTCATAAGAAAATTAGTAAAAAAATCAATTATTTCAGGAGAGTAAGTTCAAATCTATCTATAATGACAAGAGCAACATTATATAAAACCATAATTGCACCACATTTTGAGTATTGTCCAACAATTTTATATTATTTGAGCCAGTCTGAGAAGTCTAAATTACAGATTTTACAAAATAAAGCAATGAGGGTTATTTTAAGAGTAAATAGGTACACTGGTATTAAAGATATGCTTGACCGTTTAGGATTTATGAGTGTTAATCAGCGAATGGTTTTACAGAACGTAATTTTTATTTTTAAAATAATTCATAATATGTTACCAAAATATATGTCCAACAAAATTAGTTTTGTTAGAGATATACATACTCACAACACTAGAACATCTAGTAACATATATATACCGACTACAAGAACTAGTTCAACACAAAATTCTCTATTTTACAAAGGTTTATTGTTGTATAATAATTTGCCAATTTCTATAATATCGTGTATCACCCTTGACACTTTCATAAGAGAAGCTTTTAATTATGTAAAAATGAATTATTTGTAATTATATTATATCCAATTATTTGACATGTAATCAGTACAATAGCATTATTGCTAAATAAACTATCTATCTATCTATACAAGACCATACAAGTCTCCGGGGAAAGACCAAATCTTCCCGGCTTTGCTTCAACAAGGCTGGGAGACCGTTGGCACAATTTTAGTGCATATCTTTCGGGCCAGTTTGACACGCAGGTATGTCCCTGAACAGTAGAGGCAGGTGAGAGTTGTCTTCATACCCAAGCCGGGTCGTACCACATACACAGTGGCTAAATCCTTCAGACCCAACATCCTTTGTGCTAAAAACACTGGAGAGGGTGGCTGATCGGTACATGAAGGAGTAGAGGAAAGTTCCCTATGTAGGGGTTGCGGCATGACTGACGAAACGTCAGTCCATGTGTCCACACTGGGCTGTACTACGTACATCCATTGAAAAAGGTTGTGGCCTTTATTGAAGGGCTCGGCTTCATGGATGTCTAGGTAGCAGGAATGGCACAATGTGCCTGCCAGTGGCCTCAGTGCCAGAACCTTGGCTTGAGTTTGTCTAGGTCAAGGCTCGCCTGCACATTTAGTAGTAGTAGTAGTTAACAAATTTTACTATTAAATCAAAATTTTTCTCGTTTCCTATACCCAACACAGATGTGATTCAAGTTGTTAGACTTGGAAATTATGCAATCAATGGTATACAGATTGGCCAGACGGCTCAAAGGAGATAGAAAGGACTGGTATAGCAGTGTACGGGCCAAAAACTAAACACTTCGAAAGCTTGGGAAAAACCCCAAGTAACTTTCAAGCGAAAAAAGGAAAATGTGTCCTGTTTAATATTGATAAAATATATAGAAGGCAAATGATTATGATCAAGAATAGTCACAGTCAAGATCTTGTGTAATCAGTACCAGAATGGTATGGAAATGTCTAGAGAAACTCAATGAATTAGGCGAGAACAATATAATCTTATTGTGGGTTCCATAATATAAGAGAATGAAATAACAGATATTAACTAGCAAAGAAAGGATCTGAAAGTTTTGAAGAAGTTAGAAAATAAACTGGGAGAGGCGGTGTATTGGGAAAATATGGTGGAGATTATGTTTAAAGTAATAGTACTTGGCATATAACTAATATAATATTCCTATATTTATACTAGTTATACATCAAAAATAGAAAAAGATCTAGATATTCTATAATTTGGTGCGCCCATGGAGAAGGGCGCACTCGAACAGCAATTATTAATTTTTCGCATCCGTCATGTCACTCTGGCGATGACTGGTGACACGCGATTAAAAACCAAACATGCTTGAAGATCAAATAGACGAGTGAGATCGCGCAGCATCGCATCGTGTTATATCGTGGTAACTAGCGCGCTATTGAACGCTTGCTTCTGACTTTACAGTATACAGAATCCTAGGGCACAGCACCTAAAAGGCTACTAGATAGAATACTATACCTGCAGACAAGATTTGGAAATAGGTCTAAAGGAACTACTAGTTTCTGAGACCTTCCTCATGAACTGGGTAGAAGAAAAGGGGCACAATAGATCTTTTATACCTTGTTTTTAAACTAAGAGGAGCAATTTGAATTTAAGTTGGCATTTCTGCAGCCTAGTGATTGGTTTAATTGCCACCCGTTTCACAGTGTTATGTTATCTATGCGTTTCACACAGCTTTTTTGATACAACTGACAACGATATTTGTCAGTTTTGAGTTTATATGAAAATATCATAACCTCATTCTTTATTAGGTACATATTTTTCACTTTGTTGTTTTATTTTTAACTCAGTATCATATTCCAACTAAGTTGAGTGCTATTTTTATTATTTATTCACAGGGTTCATAGCGACCTCGAAAACCTGAAGAACCTGGAAAAGTCAGGGAATTTGAAGAGGGTCAGGGAAAAGTCAGGGAAAACATAATTTTCAACAGAAATAACCAAAAATGTCAGGGAAATTTTTCCCCCACCTGGAAAATAATTATTGATCTTTCTCCTTCAAGTAAAATTATTAATCGTTCCCCATAAACTTTAACCATTATTTTATGTCATACCTACTAGTTCATTATTGTGTTTTTATTGCTTAGTTACCAACTATCTAATGTCGTACTTTATGCCCGTGCGGGCATAAAGAGAAATAATTTTTTGTTCAACTTATTTAATAACCATGTCGTAAGCTTCTTTAGACTTTTTTGGCAACAGATTTACAGTTGCTTTCTTTGTTTCTTCAATAATTTCGTCAGGAATTCCAAAATCTTCGTTCATTTTGACTTCTAACTTTGACACATATAAAATTTATTGTGATATTATGACATTTACGTTTGTCACCTATTCATTCAAACCGGATTTTTTGAAACACTGATTTGTATTGAGATTGGATTGCAATAACGAACTAGTATGACATAAAAGTTTGTATGTACCACAGGCATAAACAGATGTGTATTTATACCCTTGGTACATAAATAACTATTTTATTCCTAAGAAATAAAAAGAGATAGCTAACTCGGACACGATACTAAAGGTTTCTGAAGTAAAAATAGTAAGATTTTGGAAAGAATGTCAAAAATTTCTTGTAGCAGCAGTAAAAAAAATTGCTGAAGGATCATGCATAAAATATAAGTTGGAAAAGTATATTACCTGTTTTGGCACAAGAATATTTATGGATTCTGCACAAAATGCAAATAAATTAATTCAATACTTTTACGATAAACATAATAACCAGCAGGCAAGCAGAAAAAAGTTTTTGTCAATTTAAAAAACTTGCATCTGATGAACATCTAAACTGTTTGTTATTATGATATATTTTTTTATTTGTTCAATATTTTTGGGTGTTTATTCCTTTCAGATTTTTTGTTTAAATTTTGTTAATAAAAATGAGATGTATTGGTTTTTTCCAAACGTGATGCTTCTTTCCTGTGTACTTATGGGTTTGAATGAAAGTAACTTTTTTAGTGTAAGTGTGTGGGGAGGAGGTGGTAAGCCTGGGAAGAATTTCATTTGCCACAGACTTACTTTTTTAATGGATACCTAAAAGTGACCTGGAAAAAAAATTGTGGGTCAGGGAAAGCCTGGAAAAGTCAGGGAATTTTATTTTGTAAAATGACTATGAACCCGTTTGATAAACAAAATCTATGCTTGTTTTTTCTTGTTAATAATATAAATCTCCAAGTATAATTTTATTATTGTAAATATATCTACATCAAGCTTTACTCACATTACAGTACATTATTAGGGTATTTCTCGATATCAAAACTTCTGTTGACTTGTAGTTCGTGCTCAAATGTGAATAGAGAATAATTTAAACATACAGTAGCTTTTTTGTACATATTTATATAATCCAATTTGACATGAATTACTTACATTTTGTTCACAATAATGTGACATTTGGTTACAACTTTCGCCACGGCCTTTGGCCAATGATGATTCAAATTATAGGCTTGCATTGATCCCTCAATGGACACGACAAATAATATATTTGGAACACGACTGTTGACTACGGTTTCGGAACACTCCCTTTAGTAACTAATCTAGTAACTTTTAGTGGTGTGGGTGAGGTTTCTTAAAATGCTCCTCCTACTTTAAAAACAAGGCATAGATCCCAGTGATTGTCACTCCAATATAATGCACATACATATTGTTTGGCAAATTTATCTGGAGCTACGCGGCGGCGGTAAGAGACGAGGAAAAACATGGAGTATATCTGTCAAACGTACAAATGGCGTACGGTACCTATTTTACCAAGTAAAACTGAAATTACAAAGGTAACTGAAAATACCCACGCCACTGGATAAATCAATATCAGTCAATTGACGAAGTGAGAGAGAAGAACATACGCACGCAGTTGCCAATAAGAAGTCAGCTGGTCGATAAAAATCACCAATTATATAATCGGAGGGTGTGGTCATTATGGTTTTCGTACAACGTTGCCAGAGCTTTAAGAAGCCCATAACAAATTTGGAAAAGTGTTCTCTTTTAATATTCATGAATTGGAAAATAATGTTAATAGAATATATCCAAGGAAACAAGCACACTAAAAAATTAACGTTCAATCATATTTTTAATATTGTTAATAATAAAAAGACCCATTTATAATTATTATCACTACATAATCAGTACTTCAACTTTTTCATAGTTAAACGTGGCAATGTCGAATATTTTCGACTGCATTCCTTTCACGGTTTCAGATAAACTTGCCAAAGTATACAAAGTTGGAGGATCAGCTCTTACTGATAAATGAAAAATAATTGTTTCTAATGATGCTTTATTACGAAATTACAATTAATTAATACAGTCTGATGGTTACAAATGATTTAGTGTACATTATGAGCTTACAATAAAAATTGACAAATTCCTTATGCTAAAAAATAGTTAAAAATTAGACGCATTAAATAATAATAATATAAACTTTACATATAAAACAATTTTCACAATGTATTATCATAGAAACTAACCATTGTACACTATATATATATATATGCAATTACAGTAAATATACAAAAAATATTGGTAAGTGTACTCGGAGAGAAGGAAGCACAACATAACAATTCCTTTAAAACATCCAGAATATTCCTATTTAAATTCCAATTTTTTTTCATCTAAATTCCTTACTAACATCTAGTTTGGCGCTACAAAAGTGGTTTTTGGCTCGTCAGTCATTCTACAGCCATAAGGTTTCATAAATGGAATGGTTTTACTTTGGATACCACAAAAATACATGAAGATTAAGAATATTTCTAAAGGCCATTTTTTTAACATATTAATCTATTTGAAAATACTTTTTTTTGGAAATATTTGAAAAAATTGCACTACTAAGTATACAACAAAAATGTTTTTAGCAGATGTGAAGTAATTTACTCAGAATAGCCATATTTTAAACATATCAAAATAAAAATGGAGACTATGTACGAGTACGAGAGGTAACGCACCAGCTTAATTTTGATGTCAAATAATAGACCCAAAGTGGGTAAAGCCAATAGACGATTTTTTCTTGCTATACCACCGTATACCTAGTATGGGTACTCATTTGTACGTTTTTTACTTGCGTAACCGTACCAGCAGTATGGGACCTAGGCATACCTACGTACTGCCGGAGTCGTTCATTCGTTTAGTATCACTTCTCCTTTCCTTTTGTGGTATTTATTTCTGAGATTTAAACCGTTCATAGCCACAAGTAGATTTCGAACTTGTATTTATTCAAATAGTCTATGGTTTATTCCTTTATTGTTTATACTGTAATGGTTTATGTTTGTGCCTGGTACATTCAAGAAAAAATCGTCCAATATTGAATTATAGTTATGGGGGCTAGGCAAACATGTAGATTTGACATATGCAAATGGATTGGTGACAAGTTTCATATAGAAAGGTGCAATAAAAAGTGTTGAATAAACCTTTTTTCACATAAAATTTGTTAGATAAAAGAAAAAAGAAAGAAACTTGAGCTCTCATAAGGAAAAAAAAAGATAACAAAGGAAAACATGGCCTCCAATATGAAGCAATAGTAAGGTAGGCCTAAATCTAGTTTATATGAAAATTTCCGGAAGTTTTCTATTTTCTTTACAAAGCCTTTAATCCCCAACTATCAGATACCTCAAAATTTTTTGTCCACGACTAATTGGTAATGTTTATTTTTTACGTGAGCTTTTCTAAGCATAATGACGTTCATTATGAACCAATAATAAATAATAGGAATAATAAACAGGTTACATTACGTAGATAAATAGGACCTATATTGAAGGTTATTAGTATATAAATGTAACAATATAACAAATAAAAATTTAACCGTGCCAAGGATTCAAACCCTACAATTCTTTATTTCCGCTGCCAGACCTCTATACCACTAGGATACGAAAGGATCAGTAGTTAACCAAGCTGTTGTATATAGAAAGTATGACGTACGTCAAAAATAAAAAAGTGACGTTTTAAATAATATGTAGCATTTTGATTAGTATACTGAATTTAAATTACTGGAAAATTTAATATGCAAAGCGAATCAAACACTGAAGTGGATGTTACTCTGCCAAACATAAGAGAAGCAGCAAAAATGGTGTCCTTTTTTTTTAATTGTTGGAGAAACATTTTAGAAAATATATATATGGAAGCCTATAATTCCTCATTTAATTAAAGAAAAGGCGAAAAAATAAATTTATTTATAAACAGGTAATAGCCGTGGACAAAATGTAATATTCTACTGTCATATAATGGCTATTATTCACTTAGGTGTTTATGTCACTCACCTGCGGCTCGCGGGATAAATACACCATCGTGAATAATAGCCCTCATTAAATGCTTGTTGAATAAAATACTATTACACATCAAAGGACTATTATGAATAAAAATATTGGTGTCTTTTAATCGATTGTTCATCCATTTTACTCTCTTTTAGTATAAGTCTAGTGCATACAACTAATTTTACTTTTTAAATGGCCGACACAAATTTTTCGTGCTGATAGTTCTTATTTGAAATAACAGGTGGTATTGGCCTTTAGATATAGTTACAAGTTAGTAATATTATTCTAAACATTCGTAATGATTTTTTGCCCAAAAAAATTATGTTCCCATCCAAATTTATGTAGAATGATCTAAATCCTTGTGTAACTATCTTTCCAGTCTAGAAAGTTGAACAGGATTTAAAAATAAATTCATTTGAATTTCATTATTTGCTTCCAAGTATTTCAATCTAACTTGAATTATGAAGCATGTCGCGTATTTTTGGCTAATGACAGGCTCCACTGCCTTTAGATTTCTGAATTTTAGACATATTCGGTTAATGAAAATTGCAATTTTTCCAATTCTATAAAGACCTCGACCTTACTTTGTTGTTCTACAGCCATCATCAAAATTTCCAAAATAACTCTTAGGCAAAAATTTAGACTAATCGTAACAGATGAATTTTAAAACTTGAATTTTCTATTATTTTTCGGCACAAAATATTATTTCACACAGGGACGTATCGTGGGGTAATAAAAACCGATAGAACTTTTCCATTTACAGAAAATTATTAAACATTTAATGCCAAAAGTAGTAAGTTTATTAAGGCGGGATTTTTGTATCAGATAGGGACGAAATAATTATTCTTGATAACGGTAGCTGAAGAACGAAAAAATATGAGGACTGTTACATGTCTGGTCGAAACAAAGGGTATTTCGGAGCTTGACAAATCGCGCATTTCCTCAATTTTTTCAGGTTAATCAATCACTTAATTTAAAAAGTCTAAAATTTGCAAAAAATATTTGTATGGCTTTAGCTATTTGATGGATACATTTTTTAACCAAAAAATCATTACTTTATATACAAAGACCTTGTTAAAAAATGTTACATTCACTTCAAATAAAAAAAATTATTTCTCATAACTAAATGTCTAGATTCAAAATATGTGTTTGGCAAGAATTTCAACGAAAATAATAATTCAGATCCATTTTTTGTTAAAAAAGATGATATAGGGAATGGGTCACTGTTACATATCTTGAGAATACTCACAATACTCACAATTTCAACATTACCCACATCAAAAAGGGTTCTGACTTTTTCAAAGAAACTAAACATTTTTCGGTTATTAATTTTCATTGAGACTAACTCATTTTTTTTTCAATAAATGAAGCAATGTACTTTTTGAATTCGAGGCAAACTACCAAACGTAAACAACTACAATTATGATGTTGAATAAATTTCGTTTGATATATTTTACCCAATAGGAATTTTTATTTAAACAACAAAGCGAAACAGTGGTTGGTTTCCAGTACCAAAATTTCAAATAAGCATTATAAAATTAAATAATCTGCGATTCATACTATCCATTGTTCGACACATCAAAATATAAAACCAGACAGATAGTTACAAAAAATTATACCGGTTGTCCCACAACGTATTGATTGAAAGTCCAATATAAGTCGCGCGATACTCGGTATATAAAAAATACAACCCACTCCGAAAGAATATCATTGCTACTCTTAAAAATCTAAGCAACCACTACCAATGGATTGAAAAATTTAAAAATAATCATTCGTCATCCATTTTTTTTGCTGTGAAATGGATTTTACTTTTTTTATTCAACAAATTCAATAGCTTGGCTTAATTTTATGATGTAATATTTGGAATTGGCCACATTTAAATGTAAGTAATGTTATGAAAAACACTGATATTCTGAAGAGGTTAAATTTAAAACTTCATTAAAAACAACAAACATACATTATATAATAATCACAGGTTAACACGATAACTCAAAGTTAACACTCAACGGGTGTCACATGTTCGCGCTATGCATTTTCTGTTGAACCATATCCAA